>VZTU01026269.1:0-15475 GCA_013400835.1 Zapornia atra
TCCCTCCCTCTTTGGAAATGCCTCATGGACAATTTGCACAAACGGTCATTCAAGGAAGCAATGTTAAAGAGCAAAAATAGAAACAAAAAGGAACACGGGGTTCCAGCTTTTTTCTTATCTTTCTCTCTTGTGTGATTATGTTTAAGTGGTTTAAGAACAGCAGAGTATTATTCTTTCCTGCCCTTCTGCATTTTAAACCAGAAAAGCTGAGCCTCTCACCCTTCTCTGTTTCCCATTAGTCTTTTCTAAGATGCCCCTTGAAAATCATATTGTAAGAAATATGAAGGTCGTAAAATGTGAAATACCTGATGATTTGAGATTTATAGAATCACAGAATCATAGAATGGTTTGGGTTGGAAGGAACCTCAAAGATCATCAAGTTCCAACTCCCTGCCATGGGCAGGATCACCCCTCACTAAATCATCCTGGCCATCCAACCTGGCCTTGAACGCATCCAGGAAGGGGCATCCACCACCTCCCTGGACAACCTGCTTCAGTGCCTCACCACCCTCGTAGTGAAGAATTTCTTACTAATGTTGTTGCAGTTTTGTGTAGCTGTGCTGCTGAGATGGCTTTTGTAAGCAGCAGTTACAGCTTTCTGCTAGCCCCAACTGTAAACATTGGACAATTCAAGGCCAAAGTTGTGGCTGACCAGGCCCAAGCCAATCGGAGCTGGGCACAGAATCTCTGTGAATCACATAGATTGATAAAAAACTGCTGGCAGATGCACTTTGCTACCAGAGAGGGGAGTGAGAAGATGTAACAAGCTGCGCAGACACCAAGGCCAGGCCCGAAGGGGGAGTGGGAGAGGAAGAATGCAGAAAGAGTTTCCCCTGCAGCTCGTGGTGAAGACCATGGTGAAACGGGTGTCCCCTTGTAGCCCATGGATGAGGACGGTGAGCAGAGACATCTACGCCCTGTGAAGAGATTGATCCACGCCACAGCAGGTTTGCCGGGGGACTTGGGACTTTGTGGGGAACCAGGCCGGGGGAGTCTGGGCCTGAACATCAGCACCCTATGGAAGGGAGTCCTGCTGAGAGCCGTGTGGTGAGGAGAAGCCTCCCTGATAGAGAGCACTCATGCTGCAGAAGTTCATGGGCATGACTCTCATGTGGGTGGGACCCCATGGCGCCACAGGGGAAGTGTGTGTGGAATGCCCCTCTCCAGCTGAGACAGAAGACATCTTGGGAGGAACAGACTGAAAACCCCAATTCTCCCATTCCCTGCCCCTCCCGCGTCATGTTTGGGGGGGAAGAAGGGAGTAAAATCATGATGAATTTTAAGTCTGCTAAGAAGGAGAGGGGTGGGGGGGAAGGTGCTTTAAGACCTGGCCACTTCTCATTATCTCGTTCTGGTTCACTGAGCGTATTAGTTGTAGTAGTAATAAATCACTTTTCTTTCCTTTATTCTGTGCTGAGTCTGTTTTGCCTGTTGCACTAATTGGAGAGTGATCCCTCTGTCCTTATCTCAAGTCCTAAGCCTCCCAATATCTATTTTCTCCCCTTTTCGGTTGAAAGGGGGAGTGAGCAAGTGACTTGGTGGGCATTTGGCCTCTAGCCAGGGCCAAACCACCACAAATGTCGAAGCTAAATCTAACCCCCTCCAATTCAAAACCATTCCCCCTCCTCCCATCGCTACATGTCCTTCCAAAAATGTCCTGGATTCAGAACCTTGTAGGCCGAGGTTTCTCTAATGGCTGCTCTGGGACCAGCACCATCAAAGCTGTTAGAGTAGGGACTGAGGCGGTAGTGTGGCAGCCACTCCTCCAGCCAGCAGCAGCTCGCAGGGCTCTCCCTACAGAGGTGGAGCTGAGTCAGCCTCTAAAATTACTTTTCTCCCCCAGTATCTGTGTATTTCATAAGCAGAAAATCTGAAATAAGAGCAAACTTATCGGGTTCATAGACCTTGTGGTTACAGTTCTAACCCTTCATGAGAACCAAAACCCATGGAAGTGAAAATAAATTAGTGAGGACACAGGATTCTATAATAGAGCAGTAGCAGCAGAAAGTAATATCCCCAGAACATGCTTAAGGTCACAGAACTGGCTCAGACATAGTCTGGACACTTGATGCTATTAAATATTTGGTAACGATTGATTCTTTCTTTCTCTCTCTCCAAATTTTACCAAAAACATTGCATTTTTCATAAGTATTAAAGGCATTTATTTTTTTTTTTAATTAAATAAAATATTTTGAAAGCACATGCATTATTAGAGAGTATTTGAACAGCTCTGTGTCGTGTTATTCTGGGCACTGGAAATTATGAACTTTTGAGCAGGTATGCTTAGGATTCTGCTTTTCATTATGTTCTGCTCAAGGAGTCAGACTCAACTGGTAAGGTACTTTGTACTTTCACTTCTGCTCCCAGAGATTCCTTAACACTGGAGGTAACTTTCAGCGTTATTGAACCATTAACGTAGCTATAGATAGCTAAACCAGCAAGGAAACACATCAAGGTAGTTTGTGATGTGACATCTTAAAAAGGTGCCCCCAACAGACAGGGAGGAATCTTACAATTCAGCAGGATAGATGGAAAAGTTCCCAACTTCTTAACCAAAAGTGTGCATGTCTTTTCATATCTAGGAAACTCATCTCTTTTTTCCCTATTATTTTATTAGACATCTAAATTCATCAGAAAGAGAGGGTAACACTGGGTAAGGTTTGACATTACAGACCACAAATCAAGTGTTGTATCTACCCATGGATGTTCAAGAAAAAGAAGAAATATTTACAGAGGTGTAAGAGGTTATGACTACCATTCAATTGGAATGAAGAGGAGACAGATGTAGGCTCAAAAACATCAAAAACTGCTTCACACTGGTGTGTGTGATAATGAGAAGACACTTCAAAGGGAAATGGTAAAAGAACCATAAATGCTAAAAAAATGGACTATAGTGGTCAATTCTGCATTGACAGCCACATGAACTAGGCAGCCCAATAGGGTTTTTTTTATCCTTGGCTTCCATTATTCTATGGTAAAATTAGAAGGCAAATAAGCAGAACTGTTCATGACAGCCTTATCTTTTACTGCCAGTAGGAGAATGCTCACTGTTACCCAAGCTAATCATGCTGCAATATAACTTCAACATTTTATATTGGATATTATTATAGGTACATATCACTATAACATAGTGCTTTCATTTTGAGCCCATCATGGTGCTGTAACATTTTCTAGCAAAACACGTTAAATTTAAAGGGGAAAAATGAGTGGGAAGTATAGTACTCAATTATATCTATTGTGGCTTCTGTTCTATGGGTTTTATCTTTAGACTTCGTTTTCATTACTAGTTCATATTAGCAGCTGGGATTTACTTTCTATTTATGTCATTTTAGTTTGAGGGTCTCCAGGGCTTTTAAATGCATTCAGCCTTTCCTATACTTCGGTATTTATTTTACTTGCTTGCATTTCTGTGGTTTTTAATTTCATTGAAATTAATTGTTGTTTAGATCAATGATTTGTAAATGTCAGTATGCTGATGGGATGCTGGGGCAGAAACAAGTTTTCGCTAGGCTTTCCTGAATTATGGGACACCTACTACCTACAGTTACTAAAACTCAAGCAACTCCTTCATTTGAGGTGGTAAAAAGAAATTTTTAAACCTAGAAATTATGCCTATATTACACAGAAGGAATAATGCCCCTTCAAATGTTTGTCATGTCTAGGAGCAAATGGATGCTTTTATTGGAGCCAAAGTTACTTTGTTTTCTTGACTGCTGCTTTTCTGGGGGAAGAAATTTCTTTGAAATGCCAGAAGAGACTTAACATAAAATGAAAAGTCGTGTTCTTCAAGGAATTAGTCCACCAGTCTGAATACAGATACAACTAGCAAACAGACATGTTTCTCTGTGGGGATTTGAAATAATTTAGAGCCTAGATAACCCCTTAAAATAAAGACATATTGATAGATATATAAGGTTGGGCAAAGTCCAGGGTTGGCAGATTGAGGGGCAGTGCACTGAGGTGCTTGAAAATATGAGCTCTGAACTACAGTTATAACTCTTCTTCTAGATGCACACACATCCACTCCCACTTCAGATTTGTCAAGGAGTAAGGACTTTGCAAGAGGAAAGCTTGTGTATTTCTTTGGGTCTCAGGGGATATGATTTCCATCTGAGAAGAGCTGTTTATTCTTGTAGTGTTTGATTAAGAAAGTTTACCACAGAAGAACAGTAGAATCACTTTTCCTTACCTAAAGGAAGCAGTAGATAATGCTTAGATAAAACTAGGTAAGATCAGATTTTGATTTTTTTTTTCTTCTGGCACTATATGGATATATAATTACTTCTTGTGGTGGATTGACCCTGGCTGGAGGCCAGGTGCTCACCAAAGCTGGTCTATCACTCTCCCTTCTAAACTGGACAGGTGAGACAAAAAATAACAAAAGACTTGTGGGTCAAAATAAGGAGAAAGTCTTCAAGTAGAGCAAAACAGACTTAGCCTAGGAAAAAAAAAAGTCTGATTTACTACTGAGAAAAAAAAAAGTATAATGAGAAATCTTAAAACATGTCCCTCTGTCCTTCTACCCATCTCTTCTTGCAGTCTTAACTTTACTCCCAACTCCTCTACCTGCTCTACCCCTCAGTGGCAGAGAGGACAGGAAATGCAGTCAGATAATGTCTCTGATGCTCCTTCCGCCTCAGGGAAGGACTCCTCACACTCTTCTGTTCCAGCATAGGGTCTCCCCCAGGGGAGACAGTCTTCCATAAACTTCTCCAGCATGAATGTTTCCCACGGGCTGCAGCTCTTCACCAACTGCCCCAGCGTGGATCCATTCCATGGAGCAAGGAGCTTCAGGAATAGATGTTTCTACTGTGGGTCCACACAGGGTCACAAGTCCTGCCAACAAACCTGCTCTGGTGTGGACTCCTCTTTCCACAGGCTGCAGATCTTTCCAGTAGCTTGCTCCAGCATAGGTTTACCATGGGGTCACAGCCTCTTTTGGGCATCCACCTGCTCTGGCATGGGGTCCTCCACGGGTTGCAGGTGGAATCTTTACTCCTCCTCATCTTTCGTGGGCTGCAGGGGAATTGCTTCTCCAGCACCTAGAGCACCTCCTCCCCCTCCTTCTTCACTGATCTGGGTGTCTGCAAACCTTCTCACATCTCACTCCTCTCTCTGGCTGCAAAAACTGCTGTTCTTACTCTTTTTTTTTTGCCCTTCTTAACTGTGTTATTCCAGAGACACTACTACCATCGCTGAGTCGGCTCAACCTTGGCCAGCAGTGGGTCCATCTTGGAGCCAGCTGGCATTGACTCTGCCATACCTGAGGGAAGCTTCTAGCAGCTATCTAGTAGCTCCTATGCTACCCAACAATGCCATGCAAACCCACTTGTAGAAGTACAAAATGAGAATTTTTTTTACAATACAGTTTGAATTAAATAAAAGAATATGCACAATTTCTGTCATTGTTGCTAGTATCTGGTACTTTTAACCAAAAATTTAAACAGAAAAAGTTCATAATGATGCCTTATTCTTGTGAAAGTTCTATTTTGTCCAACACTGAAGAAGAGGATGCAAAGTTGTATTCGGGGTCTGAATTACATGAGAAAGACAAAACTGAGGGCTAATTTAGTTTCCATTTATTTCTACTGACATATACCAGGTGTAGCTTATTGTATATTAGTGATAGCCAATTCTATCTTTCTTTGTTGCCATCAGAGAAAGAACTGTGTTATCGGAAACTGAGGTACATAATTATAACTCTGATAATTTGTTGAGATGATAATCAGGAATAAGTAGCATTTGAGAGTTTGGATCACCACTGCGCCACATTCTCTTCTCACAGTCCTGCTCCTTGTAAGCACCTGGAACAGGCTTCCCAGTGAGGTGGTTGAGTCCCCATCCCTGGATGTGTTTTAAAAAAGGGTAGATCAGGTACTTAGGGATATGGTTTAACATAGGACGGGAATGGTTGGACTTGATGATCTTAAAGGTCTTTTCCAAACTTGTGATTCTGTTTCTGAACCTTTAGAAGATAAATGGAGAAGTGTGGCAGGGAGAGGCATCAAACCCTGGCTTCATCTTCTTCTTACCCAAATGTCTACCTAGAGAGGCCTTGGGAATATGAAGGAGAGGTGTAAAGGAGCTGGCTACTAGTGCTAGGCACAAAACTAGTCTAGACAGAACCGCAGTTCCGTGTTTTTGATATAATAGCAAGCGTAATAGCATTAACAGTATTTAGCCCTGAATATAGTTAGAAGTGTAATACTACCAAAGTTAAAAATTTGTATGTTTGAATATATATACACACATATAGCTATTTATATATACACATCTTTGTGTTTATAGTTCAATACGTGTAGATATACTCATGTATACACATACAAACCTGTATTCCTCTAACTGCAGAAAATAGCCATGACATCTACATCAAACAGGAGTATTTCTCAATATGCACAACCTTAGCTAGTACTTTTGATAAGATGTGAAGTCCAATGGGATGGGAAGAGAAGAGAAGGGCTGTATAGCTGTGATCCATTGCCCTGTAATGTCTCTGTAGTGACAGAATAGCAGCATATCACAGCTTGTAAAAAAACTTACAATGCGCTGAGAGTATTTGAAGAAAACATCAGCTAAGTCTTTCTTTTCAAATGTTATTACTTATAGAAAGTCATCAGTATGATAAGAATTTAAAATCCTATTAGGCAATTGAGATTTTTTTTTTCTGTAATTTGACATGAAAGTCTTTTTGTTAGTGACTTTCATATTGTATTAGCTATAAAGAGGGAATGAAGAAGTAGGCTCTGGCTGCTAGCCAAGTCTGAGACGCAGTCCTACCGCAATAAATTCCAGGGTGAATGGCAGAAGCATGCAAATGAGCTAAGAACTCCAAAGAGCAGACGTGGCACAGACAAGCTGGTAGGAAAGTGCAACGTTAACTTCCCATTTGCGCTATGACAAAATTGCTTGAAATTTGGGGGGCAGAGCATTGGCTCAGAGATGGATTTTATTCTTTAGGCTCATAAGTGGACACAAATGCTTCTTTAGCAGGTTGGACAATGTCTGTTCCATGTTATTAGGGATCATTCTTATATAAATCCTCTTCCCAATTCATGGGTATAATTTCACCTTTCCATTGTAATTTCCTTTAGGCAGCTTACTGTCCACTGTTTCTATTTTCTTAGAAACCTCAAATATTTAGCAGAATACTGTATCTTAAAACCTCACAATCCCTCTTTGTGTGTGTGGAAAGAGAATGAAATTTGTGCATTGTCTAAATTAGGCTTCAGCATGAGGTATCTTCTTTCCAGTGAATAAATGGAAGGAGAGAATCAAAAGATTATGATTCTAGTTAGGTCACCTATCTAGAGAAAGACCTAACTAGAAAAGAAAATCCATATCTAATTAAACTGGAAATTGCAGGGCAACTTATACATGTAGAAAAAAAAAAAAGAAGTGTATATTTACACATCCAATGCTTAACGAAAACATCTGGTCATGGGTGGGTGTGTCTGTTTTCATGGGTTGTTTTGGGTTGGTTTTTTTTTTGGTGTGTACATTGCAGCATTTATAAAGGCTCTTTTCCCTACAGCCTACAATAGAAATTCAAAGTTTAAATGGCATAATGAACAGATTTATGCAATCCAATTGTGGTGTCACTAAACCTTAACATAAAATTATACTGCTGAAAGTGAAAAGAGCTCGGAGGAGACAGCAGCCAGCATTTATCCGGTAATCAAGGTACTGTGCAGACAGTGCTACGAATGCATGATATAGGCCATGTACTGCAAAAGTGCTTCCTCTTCTTTGTCTGCTTTCAAAACTAACAGATTTAAAGTAGCACTGTATAGGAAAAAAGTTAAAGAAGTATGCACATATATAATCAGATTTTCTTACTTTTACGACATGCCTGGTCACAAACTTGTCCAGCCTGCTCTAGGTGATACTGCTTTAGCAGGGTGTTTGGACTAGATGATCTCCAGACATCCTGTCCAACCCCTACCATTCTGGGAATCCGTAAATCTGGGTTTTTTTTAATAAATGTGAAGTTATTTTCCAATTTACTATAAAATGGACTTCAGATAAAAAGTTAGCATCCTATCTACATCAAACTATAACACTGTATTTCAGTATTGGTTGCCAATGACTGAAAGTACTGACTCAGACAACACTGACTGTTGTCCTGTTCATGACTTTCCTTGTAACTAACCTGGTGAACTGCAAATTGTTTTCAAGTGCCCCAGTGTACACATTTCTAAAATTAGGCTAATGGTTCTCATGAAGGTATATGACTAAAAAACACAACTGGAAACCTAGATATATGCACTTGGGGTGAAAGAGACTACTAGAAATGAGAAAGAAGAAAAGAACTTTGCAATTATATTATGAGAAGAAATCACTAATAGATTTGGGTTAAATTACGTTTTGGGATTTCTGATTTAGCATCTGCAAGACCAGAACATTTATCTTAAATAACATTAATTGGCAGCTACTTGATCTAAACTGCTGATTATGGTATTTTTAAAATAGAAATATATATATTCATAAATATGTGCATGCTAGGGGGTAGAAAAAATTAGCCATAAAAGATAACACTAAATACAAGTATAGAGAAGGAGGGAAAATGCATGCAAGAGAGAGCTCATGCCTCAAAGTAAAACTGAACTTTTTTCAAAGCACTTTAATATATATATATTATTCTGTGAGATACAGAACTTCAAAGCCTTTGGTAAAAATGTAGATAAATAGATTATTTTTATGCTGCTGAAGTGACTCATCATTTCAACAGCACTTGCAATGTTTTTATGGGTTTCCACCTCAAATTACTTGAGTTCTGTCTTTTAAAAAATATGTTCCTTTTATCTGCATTATTTTTATCTTCTCACTGAACAGAAAAAACCCCAACAACCTACTTTATAATCACCTACAGTACATTGTTTGATGTCATCACTAGACCACTCAACAAATGTAGAAAGGTATGATTACTATAGTATATGAAAGACTGATGATAGTCACTACAATGAGTTTTACTTATCTGAAAGAAAATAAAACATAAAAAGTAGAATGATTTCTTTTAAAATAGAATTTATTACAATCTTAGAACAAAATTGGAGGCTCCAGACTTTTTTAGTGGATTTGTTATTGCTACATGGCAGCTATACCAGTTGATTTTACAGCCTTTTCTATTTAAAAGCCACCTAGCAGCCACACTTTTTCTCTGTCCTAGAGCTCACTGTTTGGTGCTGTGAGTAGCGCACCACACTCACTGCATCTTCAGACACACTTTGTATTAGCAAGAAAAGTTAACTGGCAGTTAGCGTAAATGGTAATAGGGATCTGAAGCTTGAACCCACAGATTCAAGTTGAAATTAGGCACCTAGCTCCTTTTGGCAGCAGTGGGATGTAGGTACCTCTAAAGACCTTGCTTTGGCATCTTAAGGGGCCACTTTCTTGTTTAGGACATGTGATCCCAAGTGCCATTAGGTTTTAGGAAGCAATAAACTGGGAGAACAACCACAGCTTTAGTTTTTCTTATTGTTTTGGATATTTTCTTATGTCTGTTTAGATGGTGTTGCCATTTACTGCATAGTATGATTTCCTCCATAAACATTATTTTAATAACCCAGAATGCTTTTGATAAAAGTATTTAAAATATATCTCCAGATAGATCATATCTTTCCAATACGTTATAATCCTTCCAGGAGATAGCAAGCATGAGTGCTAGCAGAAGCTTTCAAATGCGCTATAAAAGATCCAAGTAATGACAGTTCTTTCAAAACATATGTTTTCATTAAAATCCTCTGTATAGCTTGTGGGAGAATATTACATTCAGAACCACTCTCCCCACCTTAAAAAAAGGCATCATCATGCCACAGGAGAGTACAACAAAAATGGTATTTCCATAGAAATCAAAACAAACAAATAATCCCCTCCCCAACACACCAATAAAAAACCCCTCCTTTACTTCTGAAACCTTTATCAAGGGAAGATACTCACATGCTTATTGTAATTTCTTTCTAGAAATACGGATAAAATCTTTTTTTTTTAAATTTAATTCACTTTGATATTCTTCCAAACACAATAGGGGAAAAAAAAACCCTTCAATTACTTACTATTCACAACATTAGCAAAATTGATATTTCTAGCAAATGCATGGGCACAATCTAGATCTGAATATGACATCCTGTCACAGTATACCACTGGCATCAAAAACGGTTTTATTGACAGTTTCTCTTACTTTCTGGATTCATCTTTTTTCTTTATAATCTTGGAAAAATCCCCACTGAAAAACGAACTGTATAAAACCATCTGAAAAATTAGTAAAATGCTCTGAAATGATCCACCTGCTCTAAAGCTGAAGATATACTAACGTTTATATAATCAGCTTTCTGAGGAAAAACTTCAAAGCTTCTAAGCTACCTGCAAAACAGCACTGCCTGTAGCAGTGGGGTGAGGAGAAAGGGAGAGAATTGACAGGAAGAAGGACAGGTAGGCAAGAAAAGGAATTACAGGCTTTCACTGCCTCATGGTTAAACTTAGAGGTATTTACTATTTAAAAGAGAAAAAAAAAGGATGCTGCTGTTGTTTTTATCACCAGTCATATGTATTTAAGAAGAATTATGTGCTTTGAGCTGTTTGTGGATCGACTTGCAGTCCTTATTTCAGCAGAGCTGTGGTCCCCCTGCTCTATGTAAAAGAAAACTTTTATCCCAGAGAGCACTCCTTCTTATTCCCCCAGAGGAAAAATCACAATTTACCTCCCTTCTGTATAGCACCTGATGCATTTTGGTTTAATGACTGTATTGTCGTTGTGGGTGGAGAAATGAAAGGAAACGTTGGCACATAGGGAGGAGAAGCACTTACTGCCCCAGAGCTCCCTGGTAGGAAAGACGCTCTGTTTTACATCTGGCTGGGGCCTCTGCCTTAGCCATACATTTTCCCTTTGCGAGTGAGCTGAGTTGGTGATGAGGCAGACTTTGTTTCAGAGATTTACCACTAAAAACACGGTCATCAAATAAGAGCACAGCTTTGAACAACATATGCACAAAAACATCTTTTTATTGCATGTTTTTGCAGCTGGTGCTTACAGAAAGAAACATGCAGAGAATAATAGGAATGCTCCTTGGTGACTTGTGTGCTGGGGTATGTATTCCTGGGCTGGGCTTCATAGAGCACCAGTCATTAACACAGCCCAAACTGTTTTTAAAAAAAAATAATATATATATATATAAAAAACACACTTTTTTCATTTATACTTATTTTAAACCTAGACATTCTTTGCTTCCTCTCCTAGTGAAACAAGGCCTGTGTTTTGGGTGAGCTGAAGCTTTCTGAGCCAGCTCCTCAGCTGGCCTAGTTAAGGCCTATTTGCATGAAGTCAATGGTGCTAAGCCAATTTGCACCAGCTGTGAAACCAGGCCTCCGTGTATTTGTATTCATAGGAATGAATGCCTGATGCAGTTTTGATTGGTGATTGAATACTGCCAGGTTCTAAAACACTGGGTTCTCATTAATCACAGCAGTGATGATTATTACTCTAGGCTTGATTCAGGATCTCTTAAATCATTTCTAAATTGTAATTTGGTTGTATCTAGGCATTTAAAGGTGTGTCTGTATAGATAAGTGCAGACAAACATGCATATTTTGCCCAGCGTGCTGAACTGGCTGGAAGTGCCCAGTCGTGTGTACTGTGCCCTGTATCATGCTGGGGCAGCACGGTGCCCTACCTTCAGTAACAGTGCACAAATTTACAGCATTGTTTCTGAACCACAGCTACTTTGTGCAGGTCAAGCATGCAGTGAGGACAGAATAAAGAGAAATTCAGTTGCATTTGCCCCTAAGTATTTCAGACAAGGTTTCAAGAAACTCATTTACAAAAATTTCCTAGTCCATGGATGCACCTGAAACTTACACTGCTGCCAATGAATCACGGGTACCTGCTTTATCCTTCAGATCTCTTCTGATTTGGGGCATGTAACTTATGATACTTATTCTCAGAGAGCATCCAAGAGGATGCTCATACACAACAGTCCCTCAGGAAATACCAAGCTCCCCTTAGAAGATGCAAAACATGCTCAGGAGCTTGCTGGTGTGAGGATTCCTGTAAAACATTGGTGACCCCTGACTTTTGTTGGGTGCCTCTGTCTGTCAGTCTGTTGGGCCTTGCAGATGCTCTGTTAATAAAGTCACAAACAAGATTGGCATGAGCTTGTGCTCAGCCCATCCAATTTAAACTCCACCAAAAGTGCAAGAGATGAAGTAGTAGACAGGATGTTTGATTTGATATTGTTAATGCAGATATT
This sequence comes from Zapornia atra, assembly GCA_013400835.1. Lineage (NCBI taxonomy): Eukaryota > Metazoa > Chordata > Aves > Gruiformes > Rallidae > Zapornia > Zapornia atra. Next base: position 12,243 of record VZTU01026269.1, read on the forward strand.
ATTACAATCATGACATCACCATTGAAGAACTGATCAAATGTGCAACAATTGCTCAGTGAAATTGAAAGCAACATCCTTGGGTCTGAGAGAAGACTGCTTCTTGCCTCAGCAGCCTCCTTCTTTACCTTTCTTAATGACACAGAACTTTTATCAAATTTGGTCTGAGATGAAGCAAGTGTATTTTATTTCCACGTTCCATAGGTTATCCCATGTTAGTGGTGCTGTATTCTATCTGGGAATTTAATAAAATTATTGAGGTACTGGTTGTTAGAACTTTTGTGCTTCAACAACAATCATCATTTGTCGCTACTAACCTGTAGTGACATTGTCTATTAGTTACATGTTAAACATAGGCGTGATGGGGGGAGATGTGTAAGCACTGATTAAAGAGCTCTGAACGTGTATTTGATACTTCCAAGAAAGGAGATACATATTTCTCTGTAAGAATATTTCGTTTCATTCAGTCCGTTTAAAACACAAAGAAGGAGAAAGAGGGATGTAAGCTTTAAAAATTCTGCAGAGTTTTGTTTGACTTGTAAGAAGAATACAGAAAAGAAATACAAGGATTAAGGGGGAAATATAAATGAGAATGAATATATAAAGCCAGCTTTGAGGCTGCAAGGCTCTACCAGAATTATCAGGTGTGCTTGCAAAGGAAGTATTAGCATATGCATTGCAAAGCAGTGGAAGTGTAATTGCAATGACAGTTATGAGCCCATAAGAAATATACAGAGAAAGATAGGACTTTGGGGGGAAATTCAGTTTTAGCACAGAACAGCCTGGTTCCATCTCTAATACTGAGGATTTTTTTTTAGCTAGTGCATTTGGATTATAGCTTTCTTGATTCTCCAGTCTGCTTCCAGCCTCTGCAAAAATTATAATGGCTGTGGGGCTGATATAGCTTGTACCAGCTGGCAATGGGTTGCTGAAGAATCTGTCAGACTAAGCACAGCCAGGGTGCACTCTGTCCTGACCGCTCCTGCCCTGTCTCCAACATGCTTCTGAGATGCCTTCCAGGCAGGTGGCAGGGAAAAGGGTTGCTAGGGAAGTGATGTGATGTGCTTGTTGCACTGTGCCTTGCACAGAGGGAGATCACCTAAGAAGGAATCTGTATATTCTTGCTTACACCTGTTAAAGGCAGTAGGACTGGAGTGCAGAAGGGATTTGGTCACTGGCATTGCGAAACATAAAGGCAATCATGAATACATTTTGTGTGGAAAGGCAGGCTCTTGTGTGACAACAGTCAGAAAGCTAAACCCAAGACATATTTCTGAAGAAGAAAGACAAAGACAGAGAAAAAACTCAGGCTGTTATTCACTGTAATCTCTCCTGAGATACCTAAGTTTAGCACCAAGAGGCTGAAGAATGTATTTCACTTCCCTACCCAGGCTGTTTCAACACTAGGCTCCTGTGTAAAATGTGTGTACAACAGGAACTTTTTCCTGCTTGGACATCATCTCAGGAATACCCCAAGAGTGGAAGTCTCAGGCAGAAAGACAAAACATAGTGCCAGCTAAGAGCTCGGAGGAGTAGGTAGGTAGCAAGATGCTCAAATTTTCCTCAGTGGAAAGAGAAGAGCAGAACTTGAGGTGCCTCTTGTGGCTAAACCAGCTCAGCAGTGTGTTTTGTGGATCGTTTGGTCAGCTAGGTACTATCAATCCATGGTATAAGACTTCAAAGCCTAATTGTCTTTGTGTATCTAGACTAGGCATTAATATTGAATATAGATTGTGAAAAACTGCCAGCAAGTTTTAAGGATGAAATGGGCTAGTGTAATCACTCTCACTAACTTTATCTCCTTTTATTTCTTCTTTATCTGCATTTTTACCTAGTGGTTGCTCTTGTTCCCTCCAGGTCCTCCCCCTCCACTAGCTGCACTTTTCCTTACCTCAGTTGCTCTGGTCTGTATGCACAACTTGGCTGGAAGCAAAACTAATAAGATTTTCAATCTACAAAGCACAGATGGCACTTTCTGTGCTTCAGAGACTGTCAATCTTGTTCGTCTCACTCCCTGGTCATTAACAGAGGGAAGTGAGGAGCTGGAGGTGCAGCAAGTCTCCTGCTAGACTAGGAGCGGAAAATGCCCCCTATCAGCATTGCTGGGGAGTGAAGGTAGATGAGGAACAGGGAGTAGAATAGAGAAGTAAGATTCAGTGAGCAGTGCAGGAATCTGGCCTAGTAATGATGTAGAAAACACAAAACAGCATAAAAAGGAAATAAAATTAATTTTAAGGAAATAAAAAGGTAAATATGGAGAATATGAAGAATATTTGGAGAAGCAAGAGCCATGTGTTAGGAGATGGAAGAGATGCAGAGCCTTATGGCAAGAGTAAGAACTCTACAGTAGTATCAGCTAGTGGTGGGTGTGGGGGTGGCATCTGTGGGGCTGGAGTCCCAGGACTGGAGCTGTGAATGGAAAGACAGAAAGTTGGTGTGAGAGGAATGAAGATGTGTCAAAAAAGAGCTATGTCTTTATTAAAAATGGGCTATATTATTGATCTGAATTAAAAAAACCCCTGTCATTCTTTGCCTCGGTAAAGTGTGTATACAACTATCAGATATTTCCTAATTTTACCAATTGCAAAAAACATAAAAAGATAAGTAAAAGCATCAATATTTTTCTAGAGATTTGAAAACAAACAAACAAATAAACAAAAAAATAGGAGTAACTTATGTGCTGGGCTCAAGTGAACCCCAGCATAGGGCTGCAATGCAGATAAGACTAAGCTACCCCTATCCCTTCTTCTAATCAGCAGACAACATGTTGAGAAGGTGCTCAGAGCTCACGCTGGGGAAGGAAAAGCCTGAAGACACAGTGACATTTCTAAAAAGCATTGCTGAAACAGGCATTGAAGTCTTCTCTGTCTCTCTTTGTGCAAGTCTTGTCTTACAATGTAAAAAAAGTGCAGAAAACCTTCCTAAATACACATCCCAGGTGTGTCTTGCTTTGTTTCTTGCAATTTGTGTTCGGTCATTTGCATCAAACAAATATAAATGCTACTCTTCTGAAATGGAAAAAGGGAGGCATTCACATGTTGTTGTTTTTAAGTCATATCTATAGGAAATTAAACAGTGGTGGGTTGACCTTGGCTAGACACCAGGTGTCCACTAAGCCATTTTCTCACTTCTCCTCTGCTGCTGGACAGGCGGAGAAAATAAGATGAAAAACATGTGGGTTGAAGTAAAGGCTGCTTAATGAAGTAAAGCAAAAGGAAGTAAAGCACAGCACCTCC
>VZTU01026269.1:15483-32427 GCA_013400835.1 Zapornia atra
AATCACCACCTCCCCCCCAAACCATGGAAAAAACAACAAAACAACAAAAATCCCCAAATCAAAACCCAGAATATTTATTCTCTACATCCCATCATCAGGCAATGTCCAGATAGTTCCTAGGAAGCAGTACATGTAGGGGTTAATAATGAATGCCCCATTCCTGTCCTTTCTCTTAGCTTTTATTGCTGAGCAATAGGTCACGTGTATGGAATCTCTTTGGTCTGATGGAGTAAACTGTCCTGGCTATGACCCCTCCTCAAACCCCTTCCTACCCCCAGCCTACTGTTCTTAGATGTTGCAGTTGGAGAGAGAGCCTCAATGCTGTACAGGCATGGCTCAGCGATAGCCAACGCACTGGTGTGTTAGCAACAGTTTTCTAGCTACAGATACGAAGCATAGCCCTATATGGGTTGCTGTGAGGAAAGATAGCTCTGCTCAAACCAGACTCAAACATGATCATAAAGCCCTAGAAATGTTAGTTAGAAGGGCCTCTAGGGTTACCTCTTCCAGGGTCCCACACAAAGGAAGACTAGATGAGGTGAGCTGTGACTTTGTCTAACCATGTCTTGAAACCTTCCAAGGCAGGATCTTCCACAATGCCTCTGCACAGTGTAGTCCAGTGCTGTGCTATTTTTCTAGTGATTTTTTTTTTTACTAGTGTCTGTAAGGGACTAGAGAGATGCCTTAACTATTGCCAACAGACCCATACTCCCCTCTTCTCTCTCAACCACTGTAACCATACCTCCCTCTTCCCTCTCTCAATCACCATAAAACCCCATCCCCATGACACCCATGCAACAAAGTAAATTCCACCCTTCAGGAATGGATATACATCCTGCTTATCTCAAAGTGGCTTATCTCGAAGCATGTAGCCCAAGTCCTCTGTGTGTGTGGCCAGACCCAGGGCCAACTGAAGGACAAAGTGTGAGGTGTCTTGGACCCTCTTGAGGGGGCTTGGACTCTCTTGAAGTTTTGGGGACTCTCTGGAGATGGTAATGAGCATGAGTCCCACCACCAGGTGGAAGGTGTGGCTATGCCAAGGACCTATTGACTATGCAGTGAGATAACACTGTAAAAAGGCAAGGCCAACAAAGATGGGAAGGAACGTTCCCTCACTAAGCCTGAAGACATCGGACTGACAGGATGCCACCGATCTGTGGTGGTACCTATTGCATTCTTCCCCTCTCTCTCACTCTTTCTCTCTCTTTTCCACTCTTTTTCTTCCCCTCTTGTCTTGCACACTTGTTGTGGACCAAATAAAGTGACTTGATACTTGACTCTGTTTTGAGTCTTAAATCTGTTCCTGAGAATTGTGAAGACCCGGTCATGATAAAACATGTAATTGAACCTCACTCAGGAATTAAGCTCAGCCACCCAGGGCAATCTGAGGTCAGTTGGAACACAAGGGCGTTTAACCTTTACCAAATTAGTCTATCTGGTTGTGGATCTTGACAGTATCTGATCCTCCTAAGCCACAGCTTGTGGTTGTTTCCCTACATTTTACCATCTGTCATCACTAAGAAGCACCCTCTTCTCAAAATCTTTATTGGGGTAATGGAGTTTTGGTCAGTTCATTATAAACTACTTTCCTTCTGTAATGACTTATTACATCTTCTCACTCCCTTCTCTGGTGGCAAAATGCCCCTGCCTGTGTTTTTTTTTCTCCTAAATATGATTCCCAGAGGTGCTATGACCATTGCCAATTGGTCTAGCTTTGTTTAGCGACAACTCAGGCCTTGAATCGGCCGATGTTTACTCTCTGGTGCCTGCTTCCTGCAGATGCCATCTCTGCAGCCCTCCTCTTCTCTACCAGCACCCAGCTATGCAAAACGGTGACAGAGTTCCACAGTGCTCAACTTTCACTGCATTAGTACTCTATAGCTGTTAACAGAGGATGGCTTCATGATGAGCTGGAGAAGGAACCATATGTATTTTCATCTGCTTCTTATTTAGGACAAGAGACTCCTTACCCAACTTTAGCCTTCTACAGGCTAGTTGTTAGATCTAAGATCTAGTCTTCCTTTGTAACTGCTGAAGAGAAAAGCCCTTCCAAAATATGAATAGCTAACCCTATCTTTGCTCCTGAAATTAGGTGTCACTTATTGACACTTATTATTATTATTTATTATTATTTACTGCATGAATCTGTGACAGGGGAGGTTTAGGTTGGAAATTCGGAAGAGGTTCTTTACTGAGAAGGTGGTTGGGCACTGGAACAAGCTCCCCAGGGAAGTGGTCATAGCACTGAGCTTGACTGAGGTCAAGAATCGTCTGAATGATGCACTCAGTCCCATACTCTGACTTGGCTGGCCCTGTGTGGAGCCAGGGGTTGGACTTGATGACCCTTATGGATCCCTTCCAACTCAGGAGATTCTATGATTCTATTCTATTATTCTATTGTTAGGGTTAGCTGCATACATAGTGTGTGCTACTGCAGCTGAATTAAAAAAAAAAGTCTTTGTTGAAAATTCTTTCAGAAATAATTAGGACTAATCTGGCAGACAGAAAGGGAGACATACAAAATGACTACCTCATTGCTTTAGAAAACTGAACTAAAGGAAAATGCACAATCTGTTCTTTCAGCTCGGTACTGAATATCTTACATGACGTGGCTTACTGAGAAACTCTGAAGTCAATGGGAAAACAATAAAATCTTTCTGCAAACTACAAACACAAAATATTACTTTCTGCTTGGTAACTTTCACTGTCACTGATGTCCTGCATATAAATAGGAAACATATTATGGTTTGTGTGCATGTCTTTCTTCCATCTGGTGAAATCTACAGCACAACACTGAAAAACATTATTTTCCTTCCCTTCTGTGGATGATTGATACTAAATCTGTAGATTTGAAAGCTTTCAAAGAAATATTAGTTATTACTTAATTCAGCATGCATTTAAAAAGTACAACTAAACCTTCACTTGTTTTCTTCTGCATTAAATTAGCCTGTCATCATTTCTAGCTTCTCATTGTAATTCAGTATGTGATCACTGAGAATATCTTCATCTCTTCCTGGAAAAAATGTCTACTTAAAATAGACAACATCCTTTAGTCTACAGATTTTGTTGTTATTATTTTGCTCATTTTCAGTGTTACACATAAATATTGATTTTTGCTGTACTAAAATCTTCAAAGTTGTATTTGATATTTCCCCTAAATATATCACAGAATACTAAAGAAATTTCAGAATTGAGATTTGAGAAGAAATGTCTGTAAAATGAACTGTATGTTTATGCAATTGTATTTGCATGAGATTAAATAGATTTGAGAAATCTAAGAACTTTGTTGGAACCACTAGATTGAAAAACATTTTCAAGGATAAGAATATGTGGTTGAACAAAGTTTTTGTGAGTCTGTGTTAGAATAGCTTAGATGTGAGAGTTTCCCTATTTTAGAACAGTTAATAACTCATTGTTCAGACTGAATATTGGATATAATTCAAGAAGCAACCATGAATTATTCTATCCCAAATTTCTCAGCTACCTATGCATCTCTTCTGGCCTAATAATTATTTAATTACAAAATGTTGATTAGCTCCCAAAGGAAAGGCAGGAATTGTCAGATTCATCTCACATAATGTTGAGTGATATAATGTGAATTATTATATTCAAGCTCTGTTTCAGTCTCTAGTCAGTGAATAAAAATAGCTGCTAAGAGGTCATGGCCTTATACATTTGATCTACCATTGAAAGGGATGGAGATCTTTATTTTATTCTAACACACAATGATGGAAATATTGAAAATACAAAAAGGTGTTGTGAAATATCTTTTTTTCCAAAGTGAATACAAACTTTAAATGAACTTTATTAGCCAAAGAAATAAAGTCAAACAGGTTGAAGAGGTACCTAAAATCAAATACATGTAAGAATATGAAAGGTGTTTGTCTTGAACACAACTTTTCCATTTAACAGTTTTCTATTACATGCAGTTTTGTACATTTTCTTTTGGTTACATGGCATTTTACGTGATGCTTGTAGATGAGGTTTTGACACTTAGTGATCTGCAATGTTCTGTCTGCTAGACTTATTACTCAAATGAGTTTGGGTGTGGTTTGGTTTAGGGTTTTTTTCTGTTTTCCCTATCTGTTTCATGTTACGTCATGTTCCTGTTGGCCTAGGAAAGTGACCCAGTTGCAGCAACTTTAGAAGTTATCATCCTCAGTAATGAAAGTATCGCAGTGCAGAAAGATCCAGCAGATGGAAATTGTTGTATGTGTCTATTCCCTTGGAATATGTCCCTGTTCATTACATCACTGGAAATCTCTTCCTTTTCTTTCTCCTGCCGACAACCAAGTATCAACAAGAGTCTGAAAGAGACATTCCTTTCCCCTTTGTAAATGTGAGATTTTCCTTTTCCAAACTGGATAGCAGTGATGAGAGAGATTCTGGGCAAAAGAGAGTAATATAAATAATAAAACTGGCTAGGAATTTTTCGGTTAATATTTGAAAAATAATACTTTACTGAAGTGAAACAGACTGCTTGGTTCACAAATCTCCTTTGTATTTTGTTTTAATTTATTTTTAGAAGTAAAATAGAAAAAAACTGACAACAGTCAAAATGAAAGTGAATTATTTTGAAATGAAGAAGGAAATATGCACATATACACATTTTCGAAAGTAAGTAGAAAGAAAGTTTCAGGTTTTGATCCAAAATTTATCTCTGATATTTATTATAATCAGGGAAAAAAAAATGCAGGCACTCAAGCCTTAAAACTATTTGTTATTTCTTTTCTTCTCTTTTTTTTTTTTTTAAAAGGTTTTTTTTTTTGAACACGTAGTTAAAGAAAATTCACATAGTCTGTTAAGGCCAATCCTTAGTTTATAATATTAGAGTCTTCAGATAACCTGCTTTTGAGGAAGGGGAAAATACTTGTTTAAAATTGTTCTGTGTTATTGAACAGATTGGCACTGCAGTGCAGTTATTTTCTTCAAGGACAGATTGAATTTTAAGCCTCTGTGATTATTTATAGAGCTCGATTCTTTGCTGGTTTTCGCCTTGATTGTCATTTACATTGATGCACAGTCATTGCTACATGGGTGTAAAATACTGTCATTCTGAGATGGCTGATACTTATCCTACTTTGCACATATATACATCACTAGATGTAGAGCAAAACACTGCAGAATTAGGCCAGCAGTTTTACATATATTGTTAGATGAACACTAAGGTTACTTTTCACTGCATTTTCATACCGCAAAAAATTCATGTTATCATTTCTGAAAGAGCTAACATCTTTTTTTACTGTGTGAAAAAGACCCCAGCGACAGAAACCCAAAAAGCATTAGGTTGCTGTCTTAAATTTTTGCAGACACAGTTTGCAGACATCACACTAAATATTTTTTCATATCCCTCCGTAGCATCTCAATTCTGGAGGTGTTAGGCATTCCCTTGCTTCATCGGTGTGCTGTGGGAGGGAATAAACCTAAACAGAGGAAAAAGTTTGATCCTAGCCTTTTTCACATTTTTTCTAGTTTCAGCCTTTAAAGGTTCCACTCAGTTACGTAAAGACAAGAGTCTAATTATTAGTGTTTGAAAGGCCATAGGCCATATGATATATGGGCAAAAGACTGCAAGATAAATAGAAAACTGTACCTTACTGGAAAGTCAGCTGAAGGACAGGCAGGACAGCTTAGGTCATCTCAAATACACCTATGTAGACCTATGTACTGATGTACATAGGTGTATTTGTACACAGCTCAAAACCACCCTAAGAATTTCAGAAATACACACAAAAAGTAATATTATATATTGTCATTTAAAGGGAAATGTTGTCTTAGAATAATCCTGTCTCTCTGAAGCCAGATCAAAGACATCCTTTGCTAGAGATCTGATCTCAGTCTGTCAGGAGAGGTAAAAACATTAACTTAAAGCACCTTTGTATGTTTTATTTCATAACTGAAACAGACTTTAAGGATTCACACAGTCAGTTAATACAAATGTGCTGACAACCAGTTTTGATAACTCCATGAGGTGACCAAATCCTTCTGGTAGAATTCTAGTGCTCCATTATGAAGCATGTAGAACAGCAAGCACATTGAGATTTCAGTATCTGTGCCGAGTAACAGCTCATATAAAATTCCCATAGATTAGTTTTTCCACTAGGGAATGGAGCAGGATTAATGGAAAAGTCTCAGGGCAAGACATGACCAGATCTATGGCCATTTTTTCTGTTTTTCTGTATCTAGTACTATACTTTTCCTTGGTATTTCTGTAGTTCTCCAGATTATCAGCCATTTCTAAATAGAGCTGAGGCTGACTCTGAATCTGTACTGTAGACACAAGCTGTAGGTCCTCAAGCTTAAAACTGTATTATTTGGGAGAGGTGTAGCTGGAGAGCAGCCCTGCAGAAAGTGACCTGGGGATACTGGTTGACGGTGGTGTCAGTATGAGTCAGTAGCATTCCCTAGCAGCCAAGAGGGCAAACCACATCCTGGGGTACATCAAACACAGTATAACCAGCTGGTCAATAGAGGTGGTGGTGTTGTCTCACCTTGAGTACTGTGTGCAAGATGGGAAGGTTCTTGAATGCATCCAGAGGAGAAAAAAAAAAGCTGGTGAAAGGGCTGGAAGGAATGTGTTGTGAGGAGTGGCTAAGGGCTTTGGCCTTGTTTAGTTTGGAGAAAAAATGAGGCTGAGTGGTGACCTCATTGCTCTCTGCAGCTTTGGTTCAAAGCTGTGCCAGTGGTGGTCTTGACTGGACATTAGGAAGCATTTATTTACCAAGAGAGCGGTCAAACATTGGAACAGGCTTCCTGAAAGGTGGTTGATGCCCCAAGCCTGTCGGTTTTTAAGAGGCATTTGGACAATACCCTTAACAGCATGCTTTAGCTTTTGGTCAGCATTCAATTGGTCAGGATATTGGACTAGATGATTGTTGTAGGTTCATTACAACTGAAATATTCAGGTCTGTTGCATCCTGTTCTGTCCTGTCCTATCAGTAAGACTGAAACTAACTGATCACAGTAATCTCCTGCATCCATCTTCTTAAAGTCTGCAGTCAGCTGGTATCCTTTTTTTTGCATGCTCCGTGGAAGATTTGCAATCCAGAGGGCAATTTTGGGATCCAAGGCAAATATAATTAATGTTTTGAATTCTAGTAAGATTTGAAGATCGTGAGATTTGAATTCTTGTAAGGCTTTGCAGACCAGAAAAGAGTTTGTCTAAGCATCTAAATCTGCCAAGATTCTCTAACTATTGATATAAATGCACTTACCTTGAAAAGATAGAGCTATGTTTTACAGAGGGAATTCTGTCTTCAAACAAAATTATACTACTTGCCTAAGGCTTTGAGTACTGTTTTACTTTTAAAAAAATCAGCAGGCCAGGAAAATACCTTTGATGATAGTGTCACTCCAAACCATATTGACAACGTTTTCAGTCATCTTAAGGTTTTCTTATCTATCATATTTCTGTCATGGTTAATGGGTTTGTTTCTCTCTTTGTTCTTTTATCTCTTTTCTCTTCCCCCTTTTCCTTCCCCTACTCTGCTCTCCTCCCTCTTTCTCTTCCTTTTCCATTTCCTGTTTTCTTCTTCTCTCTCCCCCCCTTCTCTTCCCCTTTCCCCTTCCCTTCCCTCACTGTTTACCCCTAGGGTTTTTGTCGACACTGCTTATAGGATTTGACAAGAAGATGTGACATTTCATATGGATCCCAAATAGTGCCAGATGACTGAAGGACATGATTATAAATTTAGGAGCTGATGTTTTTTTCAGCTCGGAGTGTCCAGAATAACATGAAGGCTGTGCTGCAGTTCCAAGGCTAGAACTTTTACAACATGACACTGAGGACACGTGTTGTGTGCCCAGAAGGGGCTCATGGAAGTATATGTGTGCATTCAAAGGCATACTCCTACGTCCTTCATGGATAGCTAGCTATGCAGCACATAAAGACAAAGATAGCATGGGTTTGTTCATATTGCCTTTAGGGGGTAAAGCACCCCCAGAAGCACATCTGAGTTTCATCTGAGCTATTCATTAGAGGTTAGAGGTTTGTGGTTAAGAAAAGGGAGTTTGGGATAAGCAATGGGACTAGCCCAAACTGTGACTAGGGGCAAGTCTTCTACATCCTGTCTGGCAGGTGTTCAAGCAACACTGCTTCTGTCCTGACGTTTCCAAGGAGTGGCTACATCTCACTTTCCCTACCAGTAAGTAATCTGCCTTTTCTTCAATTTCAGGGCTTTATATAAATCTTTGATTAAATTAGAGAAATAACACACTTGCTAGGGTAAATAAATGAAGTCTAAGGACACAAATAATCCTTTCCCACTGGCTTCTGTGTCCTCCTCTGCTTTACTCCAATTTTGCAGGTGAAAATATTGATTTTGCTAAAATTATTTGTGGTTTATTTTTTCATTGGAAAAATTGAATATAAATGTTCTGTGACAGATTGACATTCATTTGCACTGGCTGAGCTCCTTTGGAACCCTATTGGAGGTGTAGCTTATGCACTTTATGCCCCTTTCCTCCCTGTGGGCTGGGATTCCCATCTGTACCAATCTGCTGTAAGGAGAAACCCAACACCATTCCTTCTGATCACTGTGTGCCTTCGCTTCTCTGTCTTCTTCTGTTTCTTTCTAGAGATATCCCATTTCTCCTTTTCCCCAGAATTTTCTTTTTTTTCATTAGGAAAACAGGTATTTTTCTGCTTCTGCCTAATGTCTCTCAGCTTGGATTCTGTCAAGTCTGTAAAAGCTTTACCTTCCACCCAATGTATTCTTCTGAAGGATACTTTGTTCTGAGCTGGTGAGGACAGTCTTTGTTCAATAGATCGCTTTATATGTCAACTATATCTTTTGCATTGCCAGAAAAGGGTTTGGTGTATCAAAGAAAGTTTGACAGGAGATTGGATCCCTCTTTCTGTTGTACTTACCAGACTTCTGCAGTAGTGGTGGTGGGGGCAGGGAGCAGAAATAATTCTCACCTTTGGACAATTTGGAGTTTTGTTGTTTTGTCAATATGAGATTTTTTTTGTTTTTGCTGTTTAATTTTTTAGTGAAGCCCTGTTAATTCATCACATCTGGTGGCAGTACTTCCACACACAAGCATGAATAAACCAGTTGCTAGATGGGGTGTCAAGAGAATATTTTTCCCACATTACATTCAAAGGGATTGCTTTTGTCCTCCTGCTATGCATGGCATGGTCTGCTTTCTGTAATCGTCTGTATAGTTTCCCTTATGAATAAATGGGTATTCATATCCTGTTACAAGGTCAAAAAAATTGTTAATGCCCTTGTCCTCCTCTGATTTTTCTGGTTGTTTTTCTTTCTTCTTTTTTTTTTTTTCTTTTTTTTTGGTTTGGGTTTAACCCCAGCCAGTAACTGAGAACCATGCTGCCACTTGCTCTCCCCTCCCTCACACCCCTCCAGAATAGAGAGAAAGAAAAAAAAACAACCTCATGGGTTGAGATAAAGACAGTTTAATAGGATAATGTAATTCTCCTCATCTACAACAGCAACAATATGCATGAAGTACAAATGCATCACCACAGAGCTCACCTCATGCAAAAGGAAAATAAAATGATTCAATACCCAGTCTGCTTCTGAAGGTGTCAGTCTGCATCCTGGCTATCTTTCCCAGTTATTTATGGAGCATGACATTATATGATAGGGAATATCCCTTTAGCCAGTCTGGGTCAGCTGGCCTGGCTGTGGTCTCTTAGCTTCAGGTGCACCTGGCAGGGCATGGGAAGCTGAAAAGTGTAGACACTACAACTACCTAGCGAACTGAAAACATGAGTGTGTTAGCAGTATTATTTTAATCCTAAATCCCAAACACAGTACTACATAAGACACTAAAAAATAAATTACTTCTATCCCAGCCAAATCAAGAACACTTTGTTTTGGTTTTGCTTTTCGATGTGGTGCTTTTTGGTTTGTTTGCTTTTTGGGTTTTTTTGTTTGGTTTGGTTTGGTTTGGCTTGGTTTTTTTGTTTTTTTTTTTTCTTTTCTGAAATCAAACTGAATTGGGTTTGGTGTTAATCACAATAAATGTTAACCATTTCTTGGGAAAACTTCCTAGAAGGAAGTCTATTCTCTGATCTCAGTGACACAAGAGTAGCAGTGAAGTGGTTCCCTGAGCCTTGGTTCACAGCTAACAATAATGAAATCTCTGTTTGTTGTAAGCACTATTTACCTGAGTACATCTTTAGTAAAACCACCTGCACTTGGCCCTGAATAACACAGCATGGCGGTGGACAGGGAATGTGTTGCCCTAAAAAAAAGCAGGTATTCTTCATTAAGGCTCCAAACCTAAAGTTCACAAAATATTTTTGTGGCAGTTTAAATAAAAATTATACTTTTTGGTATTTATTTTATTAATATTTTTATTATTATTCTCTGGCATCTTGACAATTTTGTTTATCCTCTGGCTAAACAGGGGCGTATTGGCAACAGAAAACAAAACTCGTATTACATGATTAGCTGTAGTACTTAACATGGATCTTTCTGTGTTGCCTTGAAATGGTTGATATGAACAATTTTTAAGTCTACCTCAGAAATGTAAGTATTTTTTATAAATATTTGATTTTTAAAAAAAATAATATATTGTTTCTTTAGTGAGGGAACTTTTTTTTTTTTTTTAAAATATGCTTTCACACTGAGGATAATATTTATGCCTAGCCTTTATGTATGTGAAATATGTACCTGGATATTTTTGGAAGTTGAAGAGAATTAAACTTATCTGGATGCCTGCTCCAAATGTTGAGAAGATCCAATTTGATCCCACAAATCACAGATTTGACACAAGGTCATCAGCTGTAACCTACTAACATTTAATGTTAAATAAATGCATAAATAATGTGTGGTAGTTGTGTGTGTGTGTCTTTAGTGAAGGTAACACACAGTTTACATTTTGTGTACTCATTTTTCTTCTGTGTAAGGGGGTTAAAAACTTCTGGGAACAAGGGAGTTAGGGAGAAAAAAAACCCCACATGACTCTAAATCCTTTAGTAATAGGAAAACCATCAAACTATGATGATAATGATAACAACAACAACAACAACAACAACAAAAAAGCATGACTTTTTTCAGTTCTATCCTTTATCTTGCAATAGTGTAGTACATGGCATTGTGCTATACTTAAAAGCTATGTTTATTCAGAGAGATATTTCATCCTGTAAATCAGCAGTATTTTAAAATAAATATCCCAGAAAAAAAATTTCAGGTAGAACTTTGGTATTTTATGTACTGCTTCCAACTTAGGAAGTAGACAAACAAGATGTCCTTCAGGTATTGTTCTCAGGGTCATTAAATCTTGTCAAGGAGGAAGAAAAAGAGGTAGCAATGCAGGAAACAGATAAATACACATACTTTGTAATTCAATAAATATGCTTGCTGATAAAAAGCCTTCTTTTTCTTTTTCTCTTTTGTCTGTATGTTTATGCATACGTGAATGACACAACTGTGCTGTGAAGTTAAAAATTTACCCAAGTTCTCTGGGATAATCACATAGGCAAGTTCCCTCTATCAGTGGAATAGGGTATGTGAGCTAGGCAGCCTGCATGGGGCTATTGCTTTCATCCCTGCACAAGAGGACATTGAGAGAACAGAGAAAGGCAAGAGACTGAAACAACAAAGCTCAGAGGGATGTCAGTGTACAGGAGGAATTAATATACACTGGAGAATACTGAGAACAGTTGATTGAAAATATATTTTTATCAGCAACAGGCAAAGAGAATCAATCCCTAATTCAAGGCTGAAAGAGTACAGACAAAAAAATGTAGCATCAAGAGAGAGAAATCAGTACACACTTGTGATTCATCTACCAATAAAATTACATTTATTCAGATGAAATAATAAAGGAAATAACAACAACAAAAAATTGAAGAAGATTATGACATCATGGGAAAGAGGGATATCTGGAAAAGTGAAAAGAATGTGTTAATTCCACTCTCTGAAAGTGCAAAGACAAAGAACAATATTTAAGCAAAGTCAGAAAATATGCATGTTGTCTGACTGAAGCTTATGAAGAATTCTCAGCTGAGTTTACCAAAGAAAAATGTCAGATGTAGTTTGGAAAGGAGTGTTGGATAAATGCAGGTTAAAAGTCACTATTTGGATGTTATTCGTCTCAGCGAATACACTTTAGTGGAAGTTCTACTCCCAAGATATTTCTGAGATTAATTGGGTAGATCTAGGAGAGCTAGAAAGTTTTCAGAGTTTATAATGGATGATGTTTTAATTTGGCTTAGAGAGTTTAAATTATGCAATGAGAGATTTTGGCAAGGTTTTCAGAGAGTAAGAAGAAAGAAGTACACCAAAGACTTAGATTAATCTAACAAATGTTCTATGCATGAGACGGAGAGGGACTCATCCTTCACTGTTTTGTGCCCTCAGTGTAACTTTGTGTAACTGCAAGGAGAACTCTGCTTTAATAGCATTCATGTTACACAGTTTCTGAAAACCTATTTCAAATATGAGACACTAGAAACTCAGCTGGGTGTGAATCAAGGTGAAATTAAAGTCTGAGTTTTTCTCTCATTATAATCTCTTTGCAACGCCCTGATAGTGCAAAGGCCATTACAGGCACTTTAAGCATAATGTAGGCTTTAGAGTAATAAAATAAATTTCTTTGAAGTTCACCTTAAAAAAAAATAGAAAAAAAAAAAAGGAAAATCTATGTTTTTCTGTTTGAAATACATTTTATTTTTACGTTAAACTGTAATAGAAAAGTCTGGAATCCATCATTAAAAATAATTTAAAACTGCATGAATACTAGACAGAAAACTAACAAAATGGTCTGTCCACAATGGGTTATGGAGAAATTATTTAAATAACTGCATGAGATGAGACAGCTCCATCTATAAAAAAACAATTTATTTTAAGTAAAGTATCAGAACAAATCTGATATTGCCATTTCAGCATCAAACTGCCTCTCTCCAGTTATTTACAATGTAATTGCCATCCCAATTTCAGTGAAGTTCTGAAATATTTTTCTTTCATGCTGTTTCAAAGAGTTGTAAGGGGTTTATGAAACTTCAAACACATCTGTATTTGGGGGAGCAGGGGGTGGGAGGAAAGTAACCAGAACCATTGCCCAAGGCCTTAGGCCGTAGGAGGCAATGTTGGATACAAGTACAATTACTCCACCCTTGGATGCAAGGAGAAAGAGTTCCTTCCTATCATTCCTTTCCAGGTCTCACTGAGTCATGCCTGCCCCCAAGTCTCCCTTGGCTCTGGAAATCTGGGCAGAAGTGTGTAATAAAAACCTTAGCATCTGAAAAGTGCTTAAAAATGCAGTTGCCAGATTTTCTTATGTTACAAATTGTAATTTAAAGAAGAAATAAGTTAAATAATTGGTACGTATGGAAAACAAATGGTTATCCACAATTCTGTACCATAAATATTTCAAATTAACATTTTAGCATGAAGCATATGGTTAAGAACTCAGGTTCAATTCAAGCAGAACACCATTTGGGATTTAACTGATAGGTATTCAGTAAAACTCTACAGCATGTTTAGCAAACAGCAGCAAAAAATGTGTGACCAATTAAATCAGCGTGTGCATTGGGAGTGGCTATAAATATGTTTCTAATGAATACCCAACTACCCTTGTGAAATCAATATTTATGTGTTGCTCTTGTCTGCATGGGTTTTTTCTTCCCACCACCACCACCTCCACTCCCCCCCCTGCTCCACCTGCCTTCTGAACCTTGCAGTCTGTGGCTATTCACTGGTGAAAACAAACCCAAAGAAACAAAAGCAAAACCTACACACAAGGGCAAGAAAGGAACTCTTGCAGCTGAGCAGTCTGACAGAAAGGAAGGCAGGTTACCTCTTCACTGTGTTTGGCTGGATTAGTGTACGCGCAGACATGCATGCTAACATTCACATTTGTAAATAGATGTGTGCCGAGTAATGCCAGAGCTTCTCTCACCTCTGCAGTTTTGCAAAGCTTTGTTCTAACCTGTGCCTTAGACTCATGACAGAACTTGGGCATCAGGGAAGTGGTCCAAAGCCTTGTTACTCTGAGACAAACAAGGTCAGAACACAGCCGCGATCCTATGGAGAGTAGGAAGGGATTTATGTCACCACTCTCTGCTAGGCATTTCCAGAAGAGGACAGCTGTCTGTAGACTGATCTCTGACACTTACTATTGTGAAAGATTTGTCCTGTATCTATGGCCAAAGCCTTTTCATGTACTGTGGTGTGTTTCTACAGTCCCATTCATGGAGCAGCATTCCATTTACTTTGAATAGCTGAGTACTGTTTCGAAGACTGGCTGTTGTAGGGATGCCACAGCAAAAGCTAATGGTGCTGTTGTAGCTGCTGGAAAACACAGCGTAACAGTTTCTGCATCGCTGTGTGCTGGAGTAGGGAAAGGAGAGGACTAAGTAGCTGTTGAGGAATGAAACCGTGCTTTTCATATTCACTCACATTAAGCAAAATGTTCTTGCTCGGGAGAAGAACTTAATCAATCAAGAAATGATTTTAAGTACCTTTAAAATTGCTTGTTGTCTCAATTCTATATGCTAATGCAATGATTCATGTGGCTTCAGTACTGCAGGTTGCAATCAGTCTTTCCAGTAACTAAACACAATCCTTTTAACTAGCATCCTGTAAAATCCACATTAAGAGGCTGCAAGCCTACCTCATTAATCTACCATTCACCCATCAGACAAGAGGGGAACTAGGCATCTGTGGGCCATTTTACGCAGATTTTACCCCTTAAATTTCTGGAACACATCGTAGAAATAGATTGAGGTTGGTGAAAATCGTTGCAAACATGTCTGACAGAATTTTCAGCTTCATCTGATCAAAAAAAGTATGTAAGACCAACAAAAGTTGTATTCTGGGGATTGGTTCATGTATTAAAATTTTCTGAAGTATTTAAACCATTTTCTTTTAGGAAAAAACATGAGATATGGGTTGACAGCTTGTATGACAAGTTTTAACCCAATGGGATTTTAAAAAGCTGATAAATTAATCCTGAAAATCCAGGTTTATAACAGAAAGCCTTATAGGCTCTTACCTCTATTGCTAGTGAGAGCTGTGAGAATACTAATGCTTTTTTAAAATGCCTTTCAAAATGTTTTATTTTCAAAATTCAAACTTTAAAATAGTTTAGTTGTAAGCAAGAACCAAAGCTATAGCTTTGGGAAGGTGAAATATCCCTCTATTTGTTGGTTGGGGTGGGATTTTTGGTGGTTTGGGTTTTTTTAATGTTGTTTATGTTTTGCAAAATTAAACTTATTTGACAGAAACATTTTCAAGCAAATTTTAAAATAAATTTCTGCATTAAAAACAAAAGAAAAGAGGTTTTCACTTCAGTGAAGCATTCCAACTAAAGATCTTGGGATTCTTTTGAAACATTAATGAATTTAGGCTCTCAGTCATTATGTGGAAGATAGAATTGGTCTCATTTTACCAATGGATAAACTGAGTCACACAGTACAGGTGGTTGAGGTATGTAATTCTCCTTCCCCATTCAACTTCCACTTTGCATTTCAGAACTTACTCATTGTCCCAGACTTAACATGAACATGATTTGTATTCCCATTCATCTAGGAGATTAATTAATCTATTTCATTCCATTCCTCAGGAGACTCAGGAATGTACCACCCATAATAGAGACTAGGGACCATTAAGTGTCCCAGCTAAACAGAGATTCCAACCAACATTGATAAACCAATGTTCATTCCACCTTGCTTGAGAGATGTCCAAACTAGGAACTTAACTTCCCTGCACTTCTACAGGTAGCAGAGGAAGGTGGTGATTAAAGTCACAAGTCAGGAAGGCCTTCAACCACAAAGTGAATGTTTAAAAGAAGAAGAGGTTTCTATTTTTTTCTCCTCTGTTATTTTAGTCAGAACCTCAGTGTACCAAAGTGCAGTGGCTGTCAGTTTAGCACATTATTTTTCTGGATAGAATGCAAGGATGTTTTTTCTCCCTATGAACTTATGCAGAAAAAAATCCCAAGCATCTCACTGAGGGCTGTAGTGTCTTTTCCTAGCCCTGATATTTCTCAGTGATATGGTACCTTTGTTCTGAACTCAAGAGAAATCTCACAGAAAGAAGTGGTAACATGAAGAATAGGATAGGGCATAGGATAGGACATAGGACATAGGACATAGGACATAGGACATAGGACATAGGATAGGATAGGATAGGATAGGATAGGATAGGATAGGATAGGATAGGATAGGATAGGATAGATAACTCTCATTATTTGTTCCTAGTTTTGCCTTACTTCTAAAAGACAGGAAATCCCTTTGACTGTGTCAGCTGTCATTTTGACTGTCACATTTACTTCCTACTCTTACTAGTGATATAGTGTAAATCTACTGTCTACTCTCGGTATCAACCCTTTCTGGCCATTACATCACCTCTGAACAGTCCCAAAGACTCTATCTTTACTACAAAATCAAAGTGAAATGACTTACTCAAGCTTTGTTGTCTTATTCAAAAGACTTGAACCTTCTTAAATAGCTCAAATGACCCGAACTTTCTGAAGTAACTGGAATCAGGCAGAAATAAAGAGAAATCTGATCTCCCTACAAAACTCTATGCGTACAAATGTAGTTAAAAGTATAAACTTGGAGCATTTTCACTATCCAGAAAGTCAGCACTGCTAGATTAATTCCATCTATACACTGTAGAGCTGTGCCCATGTTAAGTGGGTATTTGATTGTATTCAGCAATTGCTGCCTGATCATTAATGTCTATGAATCCATTTGTGGCACCACATAAAATTCTCCCTCACTACCAGCATTTCCAACTATTGTAATTTCCCCAAAGAGATAGGAGATTTATTTTACCCAGCTACAGTACTTGAGAGATTTATCAGTGCTGGACATGGTACAACTGCTAAATGACCCTCCTGGAATACAGGACAAACCAAATCTTTTCTTTTCTTTATTTCTTTTTCTTTTCTTTTCTTTTCTTTTCTTTTCTTTTCTTTTCTTTTCTTTTCTTTTCTTTTCTTTTCTTTTCTTTTCTTTTCTTTTCT
>VZTU01026269.1:38000-60784 GCA_013400835.1 Zapornia atra
TTTTTTAATAGCAGTATCCATGAATGAATATGTGACAGATAAGAAGCTTTCATACATTCTGGCCATTTACAAATGCTGGAGAAATGCTGGACTCTTTCTAGGAACAGGAAGTTATCAGAATTCTGTCCACAATTTTCTTCAGTGTTTCTTGTTTCCAGAAGAAAAAGATATTCTCTAATTAATAAATTTCCCATAGCATTAAAGTACCAGTTAGTATGTTTCAGATTAAAGCACTAGACATAAATTTCCTCTTCAAAGTGAGCAAGTACAGCAAATCTAAAAAGCATCTGATTTCCTTTGCTGATATGTAATAATATAAGTACCTAAATGTTATACAGACAGTTAGCCGTAGTGGGTCCCTCATTCCATGCCCATCCCTGACTATGAGAAACATGAGTATTTGTCAGTTGTGGTTCAAGGGAACGTGTTGAGTGAATGGTATTGAGCCGTTCTCTGGCTGGATGTTTTTGCATCCAAAGTAAATAACATGATCATAATTCAGAATTCCTTTTAAGGAAGTATTGTTTGAAATGTCTTCTTTTAAGTGAATTCTTAGTATTTTTTTTAAGTGTTTGTTCACTAGAATGGAAAATACAAAACAGAACTGCTAGTTTGTGCAGTGCATTCAAATAAAGTTCTTTTCTAATATTTACAGTTTTGTTTATTTTTATGTAACTTGACTTTTAAAGAAGTTGGCTCAAGTATGGGCAAGTCCCATATTCAAGCTGCAGCAGCTTTATGTTTATCTCCAGGTTGGATTTTATTACAGCAAATCTTCATATGGTTCATATGGGCTCTTACAATTATATCAGTAGCACCTCTAAACACCATTTCTCCTTTTAAATATGCAAAATTTATCAGCGATTAGTAAACATCTGTTACCAGATCTGTTATAGAGTATTGTCTCTTCATCAAGCTAGGAGGATTGCATTTAATCTGTTTCAATCGCTCAGAAGATTAAATGTATAAGAACTTTAAGAAAAGATTTTTGGTTTTCTTGTTTACAATTTTTTTCACCATGTAAAATAGTTCCTCAATAGATCAAATCTTCAAATGTTTTAACTGATATATTATGTTGACAAATGCTAGCTGACGATCCTTCTAATCTTTCAGTAATAGTGGAGTGATTGCTTTCATTCTTTATACAGTAAATTAATTGAGGTGAGAAAGAAAGAGTGGTATTGATCCTGTGCTAACAGTGCCTGATGGAGTGTGTTTTCCATGTCATAGGATGCCCCTACCACCATGACAGCACTACCCACATTGTCAGCATTTTATTAGAACACTGTGTCTGGAATAAATGCGCAGACAGCTATAAAAAATATATTTTCAAAATCTCCCTGTGAAGGAGTAGAAGACCTCAAGCAGCACGCAAGATGGGACAAATCAATTCACATCAGTTGCTCTAGTGATACGGCCCAGCAGTAAATGCTGTTCAAACAAATGACTGAAATAGGTTTGTAGTTGTTTAGCTGTGAACCTGCTTCCCCAAATCACAGTATTTCAAGTTTTGAAGTCAACCATATGTTGATAAATGCTCAGATACTTAGACTGTTTGCAGCGTAACAGACACACCAGCTGTACCTGGTTTCCTTTACTCCAGTGAGGAACTTACAAGTCCCAATTTAGCTAAGCATTTAAGCATGGTCTTACATCTTCCTTAAGCATTTTGTTGAATTTAAGTAATTAATTCAAAACCTAAATTCCCATCTGCCACATGTGCTCCCCTGGAGGCCCTAATGAAGTTAGAGGATTATTGTTGGGCTGCAGGTCTCACAGAAGGAGTGGACTGAAACACCTGTGCCTCGATCTTTCTGAAGGGACTGTTGTTACAGCAGTGGGATGTCCCGCTGCTTGGTGACAGATCTATCTCGCATGCCCAGAACATCTTTGATCCATGTGTGAAAGCCAGCACCACTCTATTTGGATGAAGGTCCTGAAAAATCCTGTAAAATATGAGTGTTCTGAGTTCAATTTCTGTGATTGACTAAATGTGTAGGCATTTATCTTTTATTCTTTCAAATACTGTGAGTTTACTTCCTTCAACTTCATATATAATTCCCTTACAGTTTAAAAGTGTGTGCATCAGTCCACAAGTACACCTCAGTTATCTATGGTTTCCTTATCCTTCATTTTAAAGTGAAATTTCTTTCAGTTACTCCAGTAAAGTCATCTTCCATGGGTGTGTGTACCCCCATTTTCCTTGAGGCTAAATACATATAATTATGTATATTTTGATGGAATATACTTACCCTCCCTAATCTCTTTAGTGCTATGTGAAGTAGAAAAGTAGAAACTTTTCTTTTCCCCTAGGTGATGAGCAGAGGTTGATTCACTTTGACTTCATCCATAATGTCTTTCTGTCGCATGCGAGACAGCTAGCTTGATCTCTGTGCTGAGAAGTATTGACTGAATCATGTTTTAACATTTTGCTGGTTACAGGCCTTTGGAGACCTTCCAATTTTACTTTCCAAGGGAATTAGCTGATTCACTTGTACTTGAAAATCCAGAAAATAATATCTAATGCGGAGGACAAATGAACTAGGACTCTGGATACTTGTCAGTAAAGTGGTGCCTCCAAGCACTTCAGAAGTCAGATTTCAACATTTATGTGGTGTTCAGTATCTAAGTAGCTTAGGATGCAGGCTAACTGTGTTTAGATTGCATGTCTGTCTACCCTCTTGGGAGTGTCAAAACACCTAAATACTCCCAGAGCATATACACTATAAAAGATTTTACATTAAAGACAGCTGGAGTATAACAAAGTACGTGTATTCATTTATGAGCTAAGTAATGGATACAGAAATCATCTGGCATTTGGAGAACCCAAATCAAGCCTCAGTTCCATTTGATAGGTAATTATTTAAGCAAAACAGAATAAGTTTAGCATAAAAGAGATAGTGAGCCACTAATCTGAGATTGTCCAATAAACTAGGATCAGATGAGACTAAAATTTTAGTCTTTAGTCCACATTAATATAATTTATAGGTATGTTTTTTAAGTCTTCTAGATTCAAAGTTTTATATAATTTGTCTAATCAGTAAAGTGGGATGTACTAGAGGATATCCATATCTGCCTTGTCTTTAAGGAGAAAGTGGTTTTGTGTCTTAGATACCTAATTCAAGTGTACAGTTTACATGAGAGATGAGCAGAGATAAGCAGTTCTCTCCAGCATCAAGTTAAGAGACCATGCATTTTCAAAGACCAGAACTTAAGACCTGGACCCTGAGCATTCTGGAGTGTATAACTTAATGCCTACCTGTTTCATCATCAAAACTTTTACACATTTTGTATTCGGATTCCAGATTTGGTACCTGAAATTTGGATATAACATGTTTTATTTAGTTGAGCCAGCATATTCACAAAGATTGTTATAACATCTATAAGTAAACCAAAATCTTCTCTTTGAAGCCCCTGTCTTAACCATTTTAAAGATTTTTCCGGATCTGTGTTTCTGCCTTTGTAATAGAGCAAGCAAATGCATCTATGCTAGCTACAATTTCAAGAGTTTGTTTCTATTCTGGTATCTTTATTGTAAGTGTTCTTCAAACAAAATAATAGGTTGTTGACCTTCTTATGTTTGTACATGCACACAGCACATGAACAGTAACAAAACCTCAGTAGTCTATTTGGATAATAAAAGTGAAGATTTTTTCTCTGTTTTGTTAAAAAAAGTAGTCATACCTGAACATTTTTGACAGGGGTCTTATGCTTGCTAATTAAATTTCACTTTGAAAACATCAAATAAAGGTAACAGTCACAGCAAAGAATTACATCCTTTTTCAATTTTAGGGGCTTTTTAAGTTTAGAAATACACTTGTCTATTTTTTTAACTTTATTTAATTTCTAAATTTATAGATCTGCACAGCTAAAAAATTAGAGTCTTTCTTTTCTGTCCACATGTAAATATAATGATTTATAACATGTATATCTACACTCATGCAAACACGGGTTTATCTGACGTAGTTTCAGCCTAATTTGCTTTCTCCTTCATTCTGAAAATGTCATAACCTTCTCTTATTAGCACACCATGAGCCCTTTTCTTCTGGTATATGTTCTTTTCTTGAGGTCATGACAGGTCATACATTTCCCTCAAAGATAGGGCTATCAAAGCACCAGTCATCTAACAGAGATATGTTGTAACCATTGAGCAATTCAAGTGTGTCACTGTCATAATCCATTGATGAAGGTCACCAGCATGACGATTTCGCCTTGTATCAAGATCAGATTCCCTGAATACTCCATTAGCAGTTGTGTGGTTTGGCTTTCATGATTCCCAACAGTGCACCTAATAGCAATAATTAACTACACTGTCAGAAAGTCCCTTTGCATGCTTTTACTTCGACTGTTCAGATTGAGTACTGCCAATATTTTTTCGTTGATCTTTAACAATAATGGTACTTTGTCTATAAAAAGAAGTATAAGATTCTTCAGCTTCTTGCTAAAGGTCACTTTGACCAATTTCATTACAAAAAGGGTGGTTGTGGTGGGGGAAGAACAAAATCACACTTATTTTAAATCCTAATTGTGATTCATCTTAAAGTAGTTTGTGTGTGTGAATGTCATTTTGCTTACTATCTTTAGTTATGAGAATCGTTTTATATGTTGAATTGAGCTATTTCTCTACAACATACCCAGGTGCAAATGGAAATAAAGCCATCTAATTAGATGCAAGTGTATTTTCATTGAGGCAATTAGCTGCCAGTAAGGTAGCTTCTTTCCTTCTTTTAACAATTACAGGTCTCAAGTTGCATTCTTCCTGAGCTTTATCCTACTGAAAAGGATTTTAGCATGAATTCTAGCAAACCCTGAAATGTTAATAGAAAATAGCTTCCAAGAAACTCTGTCTTTCTTGAAAATAAGTTCTTTATAATGTCCATGCAATTGATCTGTATTGGTCTGACTATGGATGTGAAAGCTCGAAGAAAAACAGGTCGAACAATAAATTTTAGGCACACCTAATTGGGTGTTTTAGAGTAGAAAAAAAAATTGGTAGAAACAAATTATGCTAAATCAGATCTAAAATAATATCTAGTCAATTTTTAATGCCCTAAGGAGTTGATAACAGTTTTCCAAATAGTTTAAAAGCTATTCTTGTGACCTTTACATATTACAATAACAGTGCATTCTACATACTAGACTCTGTCTGCTTTACTCTTTGGATTTTTTTTTTCTTTTTTTTGTTTTAAATTCTCTGTTTGGCAATTATATTCCTCTTCAGGAGGGGAAAGATATAACACTGTAACTGGAATAGTAGTCCTGTTGGTGCATTGGTGTTGAACAGCTGCCATAGTCCACACCAGAGGTTATTTGCATTTCAAGCTGAGTAGAATGAAGAAAATACTAGATACAGGCACTTTAATTTGTGCACTTGAGTGTCTGTGTGTGGTTAGTGAAAACAGGTGAGGGTTGATTACAATTCCTAGGGAATTTTTCTGTTTGTTTTTTTAAAAGGAGAACATATTTGAAAGCTAATGAAATTCAGCAGAATGCTATGAAAAATAGAGGGGGATGTGCAGTTGATTTTTAGGTAGAGCACTGATGTGCAGCCCACCAGTGGTGAAGACGAAGAGTCTAACCACCCCAGACACTTTTAGAATTAAAACTCTTTCTGGGTTTTTTGTTATACAGAGGTTTATGTTCCATGTAGATATGTTAATGGCACAGAAAGGGGAAATGTGCCTGAGAAGAGCTTTCAGAGATAGTGTGTACGAGGTAACAAATATGTCATCCGTTTTTAGACTGCAAATGGGTCTTGCTGATATTTTGCCTTTCTTACTTTTTACTGAGTTCTGAGTTCTAATTCCCTATGAATAATGGTTTGTCTTTGAGGTGGGACTATATGCATGTGCTCCACAGTGAGCATAGCCCCTTTCTCTGACTACTGTTATAGCATACAGGATCTGTGATTCAGGCTGTAGTCTTTTACAGTATATTCTCATATGGCAACATGGCCATGTTAGTGCCATTTTATTGTACTGTATTTGCACAGAAACATTGAGAAATTTTTACTCCAATCTAAGGAAATTAAAACATTTAGGATGGCTTTTTAATGATTTGAGTTGGTAATACCTGTCTTTAAGCTGTCCCTCAATATTGAAGGCTGCGAATTTGCTTTATGAGAAATTGAAATTTAGCATCTGCTATAATCACTTGATTCCAAGCACATAATAGAAAAAAAAAAGAAAAAAAAAACTCCAAAAACCAAAAAGACACACTCATACACACACACCCTTTCCTTAAACAACCTGTTGAATAAAGGTAAAGTTCCATCTGTAGGATATTCTGATTGTCACGAATGCCAGTAATGGAGTTCCATGTTTTGTTCTGTTTTTCTTTCCAGCACTCTTTAAAACACTACACTAGAAAACCATTCTCACAGACTTAAAGGAACTTAAGGATTGCCTGTTGCTTATATCCTTATCTCTAAAATGAAGAGTGAGGAAGAAAACCTGTTTCTGACAAAAAGTAGGCTTGATGCCTTGTATCGTTTCTAGGTCTCTTCATATATTAAAATTACTGACTTAGTGAAAAATAAAACACTAGCATAAAATAAATAATTTTCCTGTAGAGGAAAAGAAGAACTGAAAAACATTTGGAATGAAAATGGAGAACAAGGTAATTCTGCATGTTTTTCTTTCATGAGGAAACACTAGATTGGCCTCATTTTAAAGGAAAGATTTATGAAGATTACCCTAATTTTCAGGATGGTTAGAGTAACGAGCATTGTTTCCCTTTTTCATGCAGGACAAATAAATCAATACTCACTTTTCAGTTTAAAATGACTTATTTCAGTAAAGTGATGTCTATACAGCAGAACTTAAGGGCACATCCCAGTACCCAGGTCTCTGAGCCTGTGCTGGCCATGTCCTGAATTCACACTAGGCTGGTGCGTGCATATGAATCACTCCTCTGTACCATGGTTTCAACACAAAGAAAAGGTGTGCACAGGGATTAGGCTGGAACTGTGACGTACAGTGGCCATGTCTATATTACTGATTAAAAAAGGATTATAAACCACACTATGTGGCTGAGGATTGTTTGGTAGCTGCATTACTTAAACCTAACCCCTCTTTGTTTGTCTTGGAGAGACATTCATTAGAATGAACAACCCCACAATTCAGTGGCATGTATGAATAAGATCTATGGCTCAGGTTCACCTCCTAGAATGCTTTTACTTAATGATGCAAGCGTATCCCTCTGCCTGTTCTAGGTGGTCAGTGAACCCAAGATGGGTCACAGCAGGCATCAACAAATATAGCCAAAGCTGGAGACGTGGACATATAGAAGAAGGAACAGCAGTCTAGTTCAAAGCTCTGAGTGTAAACAACAGAAATATAATTGGTTTGGACCTCAGCATGTGCAGAGAGAGCACACAGTTACTCTATTTTGTATTGCATTCACATCTGAAAGTCCTGGCTTAGAGTTAGCCTGAGTGAGAAGCCACTGGCCTACATCCCTGATTGCTGTGGATAGGGGCAGTGTGATGAGCATATGGGGAGGAGATGCGAGATGAGAATTTGAACTCTTAAGGTATTTTTATTCTCACTTATCTTTAGGCACGCTTGGGACCTTAGCTGTCAAGAAACTGAAATCATGGTCTCTGAAGAAATCAGGCTGAAGTCAAACCACTTCTGCATCTGTTTAAAATACATTAAATTCCAATAGCTCCACAAAATTCAACTGAAAATATTCTCCTCCTGTGGGTAGCTACATGGCTTGTTGAATTCATTTTTTGAATAGTTTCAATGAGTCTGAATATCGAGTTTACAAGCCTGATCTATGAAATCTTTCTGTCTGACCTGGTTCTATGTAAAATCGGGGGAGTGCTAGGTGGATATTTTGGGAAATTGCAGCTTTGCTGAGCTTGCACTCAAATCCCTTGTCAGAATTTTTCCAACATGCCTTGGAGTTTCACCTAGCTCTTGTCCCACTTGCCTCTGTGCTTGTTACACTGCTTAGGAAATAAAAAAGGTAAGGCAATCCCTCTGGAAAAGGGACCCAAGGCATCCATTCCTGGGCAAGTGATGATGTATGATATAAAGAGGGTACCAGAGTACTCCCTGCCATCCCTCCTTTGCTCTGAGCAAAATGAGAGCATCTTGCGACTGTAGGGAAAAGCTGCTTCAAATTATGTGTTAAATTATGCTCTAAATTACACACATTTATTAGATGTTGCTGAAGGCCTGTTCTCTCTCTTCTTCCAAGGTATGATCTGAGCACGGTCAGACAGACCTAAAGTCTGTTCCTGTAAACTAAGCTCATCTCAGTATAATCCCCTGAGCACTGAGGCAGCTAAATAGTCATTTTCTTTAAAATGTCAGTGTTCATCTGGTTTTGGTTTAATTTTGTTTTAGGTTGTTGTTTTGGGTTTTTTTAAAATGGTTTCAGTTTTGTTTTTAAAGATTGCTAGTAAGAGGTATACTTCTTCTGTGGGTGGAGCATTTCTTTTCCTTGCTTGATCCCTTCAATTTTATTTTGAGCAACAGAGTAGCACTATGAAATCCGAACTCAGTATAAATCAATATAGTTAATTTTATGAGGCACTTAAAGGAAGTAGCTACATTGCATGCAATCTCTATGTGTATGTGGCAGCTGTGATTTTCAGTGCTTCTGTGTAAAACATTTCTGGGCTTACATTTAAACATTACTTCCCATAACAAAGAATTTTGAATTTAGACATGAGATAAAGTCTGAATTTTTTAGGTTGTTCAATGGTAATGACTTACTTAATACTCTGTCCCTTCGCAATCAGTGGGATTTCTCTAGGCTAGGATGTCTGTTATCAACAGGATTCATCACTGCACTGGGTCATTGCAGCCATTCAGTGAGTAGCTCTAGACTCTCTAATGAAGCCGATGTTATCTTGTGCTTGCTACCTGCAAAATAAGGGTTATTTGTTCATAAGCAGCTAGAAAATGAAAAGGCACAGAAACATTTTACATGTCAGTATCATAATGAAGAAAAGTTTTCTTACACTACAGTTCTGAAAGCCAATGTTCTATCTTCAACTATCTACAAAGATCACTAGACATGGTTTGAACAATTTTTTTTCCTTAGCTTTCAAATTAAAATGTTTTCTTTGCAAGACAAATATAATCTCTTTCGTAATTTAAAGTCCTGGATGACATCATTAGGCCCAATAACAGCTGTGATTTCTTCAGGGAGAGTTTAATCAGTTTGTTGTGACATGGTACCAGGAACTCAATTGTGATTGATCACTACTGCTCAAGAACTGGCCAGAAGGGAGTCTGAACAAATCATTTCAACAGTGCCTTGGAGCTGCAGAACCTCAGACAATGAGAGGCCTCTTGAAGCTGGCAGAAATATTAACAGGCTGCAGGAATGGAAGGACTTCAAGTGACTCTGTAAATATTGCCTTCAGCATGGCCAGGGGAAATTCTGTTATCTCATTACTCAGTGCATTGGTTCTCAAGATTGGATGAAGGGTAAAATAGATCACTCTCTGAGGCCACCTTACTACTAGTAGTAAAGTGTCAGTGAATTTTCAGGAAATTTTAAAAACATTCTTTCTGTGAAAAATAATTTTTCTGTGGTTCCACTGGTCTGTACCAGGTTTTCTTTTTCCTTTTCATAGACTCAGAGACCCTTATTTTCATCTATGTGCAACATGTATCCCGGCCACAAAATTTTGTCGATGATGCTTGTATTAAATCAATATGTCATGGCTGATCTAGAGAACATCCTGTAAAACAACATTGAAACCAAGGCATTAAGTCAATGAGCAAATCAATAGACCATCAAATCACATTGTAAATTATTTTAGTGGCTATTTACATAGTGACTCCCACTTTCAGTCACTACATCTTGTTATACTTTTTGCCTTCTACATCATGTCTTCACTTTAAGAAATCTTCTTTGATGTAACTACTACTAACAACTAAGACCCCTGAAGGGTTTTTCTTGGCTTACTAGCACATACTAATATCTGTGCGATCAAAGATTAACCAGTATTGTTACCAGTGCTGTAAAACAGTTTAGTGCAGGCTCCTTCTGTTGAGATGACCCAAAATCATTATACTGTAAAAAATCCTAAAGCAGGGAGACTCATTAACATCAACAATTGTCCCATGCCCATCAGAACCTCTTTATGTCCCAACAGGTTGTCATCACATACTGCAGTCATGTCACCATTTTGCTTGGAGTGATCAAATCTGTCTTTTTCAGGTAATTTAACTGATCCTTTAACAACTGATTGAAAACATGTTTTCCCAATCTCACATATTATTTACAAGCCCTAATTTTCACATTCCACTTTTATTTTTTCCTTTTTTTCTTCTTTTATTTTTTCTTAATGTGAACAACAGAACCACATATAATATTCTGGTAATAGCTTTTCTAGTGCTGAAGAACAGTTTCTACTTCTATTCAGTATTCCTTTGCTTATGCATCCAAGGATCACAGCTGCTTATCCAGATGTCACATTAAAGTAAGAGCTCATCACCATGAGCTATTTAGTTTTCCAAATTACCTGTTTCCCAAGTCATTTATTCCCAAAATATTGTTTTTATGCTGTATATGCTTTATCTTGAAATAGAAGAAATAAAAAGACAGGAACAGAAAAAAGGTGAGAAAAAAATCACTGAAAAGAATAAATAATAAAAAAATTATAATGGTCAGTAAAAAAAAAGTGTGGGTGTAAAAAAAGGCACTTTCATATGTTGGCGATAAAATGCTTAGGTGGTCACCTTAGACAAGAAGCTATATGCTTGCACTTCTTCCCAAAATAATTTGGTAAAACTGTTTGAAAGGCTAAAATGCTTTAGGAGTAGGATGCCTACATCCATTTTTTGTGGAACATATATTTAACTCCCTATATCAATTTCATGTTCCCCATGGTTGTTAATTTTACATAGTAAAATTTGGGGTTTATATATTTAAACTAGATAATTTTGTATGTATTATAAAAACAAATCTTGGAAAACATCGTGGCTGGTCTGAAATTAAATGCTTTCAATATATTTCAGCCAGGACTAGCTGGAAAAGAGCTTTCTAGCTCCTCACTGGAAGCAGTTACACAAGCAGATGACAGGACAAGAGGAAAAAGCCAAGTTAGAACTACTGGCAGCAGATCACAGAATCACAGATAGGGGGTGGAAAGGGTATCTGGAGATCATCTAGTCCAACCTCCCTGCCAGGGCAGGATTACCTAGAGCAGGTTGCACAGGACAGCATCCAGTCTGGTTCTGAATATCTCCAGAGATGGAGACTCTACAACCTCTCTGGGGAGCCTATCCCAGTGCTTTCTCATCCTCACAGTAAAGAAGTTCCTCCTCATGTTTAGGTGGACATTCCTATATTCAAGTTTGCCCCCATTGACTCTTGTCCTGTCATTGGGAACCATTGCAAAAAAAACCTGACCACATTCCTCCTGACACCAAACCCTAAAGTACTTATAAGCGTTGATAAGATCCCCCCTTAGTCTTCTCTTCTGTAGGCTAAAAAGTCCCAAGTCATAGAATCATAGGATCATAGAACGGTTTAGGTTGGAAGGGACCTTTAAAAGTCATCTAGTTCAACCCCCCTGCAGTAAGCAGGGACATCTTCACTAGATCAAGTCGCTCAGAGCCCCATCAAGCCTGACCTTGAATATCTCTAGGGGTGGGGTCTCCACCATGTCTCTGGACAACATGTTCTAGTGATCTACCATCCTCACATAGAAGATTTATTTCCTAATATCCAACTTAAATTTCCCCTTTTCTAGTTTAAAACCACTACCTCTCATCCTACTGCTCCATACCCTTATGAACAGTTCTCCCTCTGTTTTCTTATAGGCACCTTTCAGGCACTGGAAAGCCAATATATGGTCCCTCAGAAGTATTCTTTTCTCCAAGCTGAACAAGCCCAAATCTCAGCTAAGTCCCTCAGCCTCTCTTCATAAGAGAGATGCTCTAGTCCCATAATCTTCTTCATAGCCCTTTTTTGTACCCTCTCCAGTATCTCCCTGTCCATCTTGGACTGGAGAGCCTGAAGGAGAACCTCCCTTAACCTGCTGGTCAGTTTTCTTGTTACATCTCAGGATGCCATTGGCTTTCTTGGCCACAAGGGCACATGTAGAACTGAAAATAAGATCAGGATGAAAGAGAATTCTGGTAGCTCATCAGCACTTTTGTTGATGTGCACTTAGCTTTGAGATCATAATTCATAATCATATAAAAATAAAACCTCAATAGTTTTCAAGGAGAGCATGCTAAGTACCTGGTCGAAACAGTATTACTGTGAGTAACAGCAAAGCACTCTGAATTGTGAGGTGAACAAATTTTCCAGACAACCTTACAGAGATACAGCAAAAAGGAGGGAAAAGCAGGAAAGAAAAAGATATTAGCCAAACTTTTCAAAATAATTAAGTTGAGATGAGAGGGAAAATGCAGAAATATTTGATTGGGCTAGGAGAAGGGCTGAAGAATATCGATACTACAGACATCTATTTTTCATTAGATGAATCCAATCCTTTTATTTCTCCTGTTAAAATTGGATGCTACTCTATTCACAGATTAGTTTGCTAGCTTTCTGCCCATTTATTTCCATGATATTCAAAATTACATTTCTTGGAAGCTATTGATTAGATGACTCTTTATGTTTCCTGGCTGAATGAAGTAATACTTTTGGTGTGGGTTTGCTTGATGAAGAAATGTAGAATTTGTTCTTTTATAATTTGACAGGAAAATCTCTCTTTTGAGAATGCTTGTTTGTAAGTACCCTACTGCTCCTAAAAAGTGTGCTCAGCATTTCATATAACCTTTCCTAGGTTGTGAAATGGTGATTGTGAAGGCAGAGAAAAGGACCAGAGATGGACATGTGGGTGAGTTTATCAGACAATGCACATGTGTATGGCAGCTATTAAAAATACTAGCAAAAATGGACTGTCTGTATCACAGCCTAGATCAGAGTTCAAATAAGTACCTAGGAAAATGTTTTGCATTATGGAAAAGATCCAAAGCCCACTGCAGCCTATTAGTGGTTTCTTGTGACTTCACTGAGGTAAGGAAGCACCTTATATGCTCAGTTTATTAAAAAATAAAGTTAATCAATTTCTTGTGCAGCTAGATGTGATATGAAACACAGAGTTTCAAAACACTTTTGATCTCCTTCCAATGAAGGGAGATAAGTAAACTATCTTCATTGCTGTCATCACTGTTAAGTTACCTGAACTGAGATTGGCAGCTTTTCAATAGTTTGATTCTTAAAATAAGCATTTCCTGTAAAAAAATACAATAGAAGAGCAAGGGGTTGGTATGGAAAATGCATATGGTAGCATATGTCATAAACAAGGTCTTATAAAGAACTTAATAAAATGTATTAGAAAAAAAGAAGCAATTGTCTTTACTCCTACTGGAAGTGATTTGAACTACATGGACCAAAAGGACAAAAGGTCCCAAGAAATTGATAAAAAAAGAAATGCTAATGCTAACAGAATGTTCAGATTAGAAAGTGATGACCTTCAGATAGATAGAAGGAGAGAGGGGAGGAAAACTTACCCTGTTTGAGAAGATATTTGTATGTGTTTGGTAACCAGCAAAAAAAATTGCAATAGTAATGAGAACTAGCTAAGGCTAACAAAGAAGAAACAAAAAAGATTAGCTCTTGGCAAAGAGGAGAAAAGGAAACTGAGCCTGTCATCTGAGAATGGATTGGCAGAGGAAGACAAATCCATTATGTCAATGAGCAAGGCTTAATGGCTGAAGGAACAGGTACAGGTTTGAAAGGATGAAAGACATGGATAGTTGTGCCTGATTAGAAGGATGTGAGGCCTACAGTAATGTATATATATAATGTATAATAAGAAAGTTTGTCATTTTAAACTAGCTATTTAGTAATTTGTTTGATTAGGAGGAAAAAGAGACTAATACTGGCACTGCTTAGAGAGAAGGGTACTAACTCTGGTGAAAAGTATCTAGTGAAATCATGACAGAAGACTAAAGCCTGACAAACAGGGGAGGAGAGACCTGTAAACAAGAAGCCAGAAAAAGTAATTAAAGCTAAGGGAAAGCCTGAAAAGCTGGAGAACACTCAAATGTTGTTACCTGGTTCTAGGCAACAAAATAATTGGATTGCTCAAAAATAAAAATAAATTCCAAGTAAAGAATCTGTAAGATATAAACTCTTTAACAGTTTGCTTAAAACAGTCATGCCAGCCTGGGGGAGGGAGGGAATCATCAGTATATAGTCATTGCTGAAAAAGAAGAAAAATAGGAAATATCACAGTGAAAAGCTCGATAAATCTTCACCAAATTGTTTCATAATCTACCATAGAAATCACAAAATGCCAGTCACATAGTTTCAGAAAGACACCATTTCTTATATACTTTTGAACTTAACCAAGTCTGTTATGCACTATCTAGTCCCTGTAAGAAAGAAACCCATAACTACCCAAAGGTTACCTTTCTGAAGTAATCTATGTGTTATTATTATTTTAATATATGAGACAGAGTAAGTTATTTATATCTCCCATGAGCACTGGAAAAAAAGGTCTTATGTATACATATTGTGACTTGAAATACGTCCAAAATTAGCTGGACTGAGGGCAGGAAAGAACTAACATGATTTATCATTCTCATAGTGAGACCGAGCTTTTGTGTATGTTATTTTTGCACTGAGCATTACAGCATTTTCCCACTGTATAATGAAATGTACCTTTGCAGTCAGGATGAAGTGATTTCTAAGGAGCCCAGCTCTTAAGTGCTGCCTTTTCAGAATTGAGAAGAATTTTGAAGTGACTTAAACAAATATTTCTTAAAGAAATCAGTTTAATGATGATTGCTGTCTCTCTCCTGCTGTGTAATCATTCAGACACTTTCATCCACGTCAGGAGGGATGCAATATATGTAACATATGCGTCTAACCAAGTATCAGGATCCACTGGAGACCCATGTTCTCCTAGAGAAGATGTTCTAGGCTGCACATTTAAAATAGTATGTGGACAAATGTACTGAGGCTCCTTTTAATAGCCAGTGATGTTTGGAGAGCTGAAGATCTCACTAAATCTAAGTGCTAGGAGTTCCATCTCACTATGAACCTTTTCACTCTGAGGGTGACAGAGCACTAAAATCTTAGCTTGGATGAGTAATGCCCCTATAGAACATGCCTCCTGGTTATGCCCTCCCATTATGTTTCTATTTGTACTATGAATCTACCCTAGAGTCCACAACTTGTTATCTTTTTGATTAACTGTAGGAGGAATATGCCTTCAGTACATGTATTTAACACTTGTAGCCACAAATGTGAATTCTGTCACGAGACCAGATTATAGAACTCTGAAATGAGTGCTCACCACCCACTCTTTGACTCTACAGGCCTGCCTCTGTAAGATGGGGTTTTATCCTGGTCTGTGTCTAAAGAAGCATGACTAGCAGGTCAAGGGAGGTGACTCTACCCCTCTACTGTGCTCTGGTGAGACCCCACCTGGAGTATTGTGTGCAGCTCTGGGGTGTCCAGCATAAGGAAGACATGGGCCTATTTGAGTGTGTCCAGAGGAGGGCCATGAAACATCCTAATATGTTGACACAGGGATGGCAGATACAACGGTGATCAAGGATAGCTGCCCCTTTCTGGAGGAGCAACTAGAGACTGTAAGAATTACTCTAGGATATCTGAAGTGGCACTAGATGCTTCTTTTTGGGTGAGAGATTAGGCTGCTGCTGACATTTTCATTCCTTAACATTTCTTTTGTAGTCTATATATGTTACTCAGACAACTATGAGCATAGCAGCACCTCTCTATGTAACTGTGAAAAATTCCACTGAATGCAACCTATATCTGGGTAATGGTTAACAAAAAGTATCAGGCCTTAACTTATCAGGTCTCTTGTTTTTAGTTTCCCTCCTTTGGTTTCTCTGTAGTCATTTGCCAATGACTTAATTATCCATTCCTTCTCTTCAGTTCACTGTACTGTGCTGATGGAGATATCCAAACAATAATTCATATTTCTATGTTTTTGCTTCTACGGCTTCTTGTTATTTTTCCGACCATCTGTAACTACAGCACCAAAGATTACAAAATAAATATATCATTTACAGTGTAAAGAGACCTCCAGCAATGACCCATAATTTTCCTTTTAAAAAAATTGCTTATGTTTCTGTAATTAAAACTTAACTGCAATTTACCCTCACTTCTCATGCACACATTGTCTTTGCTGGAGGTAATTTCTTTTTCCTGCTACTTCCTATCAGTATAATGATTTATGGAGCAGTGGGAACCCACTACTAGAGAAAAGCAAAAGTAGTTTTCATTTTGTAGCTTTTCTTTCCTGCAAGTTTCCTGCTTTTGAAGAAGTAGTCTGCTGATATCCTTGCTGAGAAGTGGATTAGCAATTAAAAGCCAAACATATGTTAATGCTCATATAACACACCTAGCTTACACTACCTGAGGGTTTATGCAATTCATAGACTCACTGTGTCTTCAGGCATTTAGTTCCTGATTCAGCAAAATAATTGTTCAAACTCAGAGTATGGCACATAAGTAAGTGTATTAGCTTTATCAAAACTAATGTATATAAAGGAAGTATAAACTAGTCAGGACTCCTGATTCAACAGGCTAGTTGTATGTGTTGCCATAAACTTGCACGACCTGAAAAAATTAAACTAAAACAGCTTCTAAAGCAAATGTGAAGATTTTAATGATTTAGCAGCTTAACAGTTGTTTTGTTTGTTGGTTTTTTGTTGTGGTTTTTTGTTTGTTTGCTTGTTTTAATACTGCTATTCCTCACTGAGTGTTTAGGATGAGACTCACCACAGAATAGTTTAGCTTTTCTGCTAGTATCACTTGTTGGTATCAATAGGCAAAGGCAAAGAGTGATCTCAATCTTTGAAAAATCTTAACTGTATACCTAATGTTAACATTTCACTGGTTACAGGGCTGTAGGTATATGTTTTGGACTGTATGTCTAAGGTGGGGGAAAAGCTACTCCAAGAAAAAATAGCAATAATTAGGTTTGCAGACCGTACTGATGTATAATCACTAGAGAAGTATACTGATCACCCTGAACCTTGGTTCTGTCCTCAGCTAGGGCTTTTGGCTGCCCTTCAGCAGTTTTTCCCTCTGCAAAGCAAATGTAATGTCCCCTACATTTCCATGCAAAGCACTTTTCAATGTACCGGGAAAGAAAAAAAACAAAAGTGAAAACTAGGCATTATCAAGTACATGCATCTTTGAGGTTTTCTAGTATACACAGTCTCCCTTACCCTTATCCATATGAAGGTCATGGATTTAGGAAACTTTTCAAAGAAGAGCTATGTAGTCAGAATAGTTCTTTGCTTATTAACATGCATGCCTCTGCCAAACTAGTTCTCTCATTTGCATTACATAAACTGTTTCTCATAGCTTATTTCCCCTTATTCAAACAAACAATGACCTTTGCAACAATGAAATATATTATCAGGCAGAAAGTTATTTTATGACGAAAGGACCAATTTTTTAACAAGTGTATGACCAATGTTTTTTCTCCTTGAACTCCTCACAAATAAGTTATGCGTTTTTTGTTCTATCAGCGGTATTTTCTGCTCATTCAACAGATGACTAAATTAGGTCTTTGTATCTCTGATTTTTCCAGATATATAGCAGCATATGAACAACTGGATTTTACATAGATGGGTTTAGAAATCTTTCTGTACTGATCTGGACTTTGAGAACAAAGTGCATTCATTTTTGTCTGTCTCAAAACATTTTTTTTGGCAAATAAAAGTTCATGGTTAATTTACAGAAGCGGTATTGCTCCTTTGGTAACGAGATAAACCAATGCAATGTGAGTGTAAAATAATCTTTTCTCATTTGCATTCATAGACAGCAAATTCTGGCCCAAGTCTACTAAATTATTTTTTTTTTTATAATTTGTGATTTTCATCTTTGCAGTTTTGTATTTTTATAGAGATGATCTGATGTTCAGCTGATGAAATCGGTGGATTTCTCTCAATTCCGTTCCAGTAAAGCTTTGCCCATTCACTACTAGAAATGAACTCAAGTTCTCTATTAAACAAAATAAACAAACACTTTCCCAGTAAAGAAGTAGGTGAACACTGATCCATTGATAAAATATACTATTATTAGTATATTCTGTAAGTACAGCTTTTGATTTCTAGTTCTTTCATGAGGAAAAACTATCACTGATAAAGAAGCCCAAAAAACCCAAACAAGATAAATTTAAGTATGGCATTTTAGTGTGAAGAACTGAAGAGCTCGCAGCTTTCCAGGAAGCTCAGAGCTAAATTATCCCCTCTGAGGTTAATATTTTGATTATAGTAACTGCATTTATATATACACATTAACTCAATTACAGGACTGACTTTATGGACTCTTAGACTGTGTGACTGACATTATAGGTTGATGTTTGTCATAATACTGTTGTGCATCATATAGATCCACACCCACAAATCACCTGTAACTGGTGACCTGAATTCTTTCTAAAGGATGCTGTAAGGTGAAACCTATTTGTCATAAGCTGTGAATTTTGCTCTAGCTAAGCTTCCCTGAGAGTAAATGCAGGAGTAAGCTATTTGGAATATGCCCGTGGATAATTTGTTAGGCAGCAATTTTAAAGCATTCATAGCTTTAATGTAAATTTAAAATGAATTTGGGTAAATACATTGAGGTTATGTGAAAATTAGTGCATTTTTAGCAGATAACTCTACCTTCTTGAATAGAGCATCACTTATTGGAAGGAGAAGAAATTTGTCTTGAACTTTTCTCCTTGTTATTCTTGAGTAAAATTTACTGTAAAAAAAAAAACAACCAAAACAAAACAAGAAACAAAAATTCTCAAACAAGAAAACAAACAAAACCCCAACCCAAACCAACCAAACAAAAATCCCTTAAAATAAATCCACAACACAAAAAGCATAGTTTGAAATAAAATTACAGGGGATGTTATGAGTAGACCACTCATATGGAGGAAAAGAAAATTGGAAAACATACTTCCAAGCATCTCAGTACTTTGTTGTAGTTTTGTGTGGCAGGGTTCTGGTGGAGAAGCGGGGGCTGCAGGGGTGGCTTCTGCAAGAAGCAGCTAGAAGCTCTCTGCAGGCCTTAGAGAGGAAACACCAGCCAACTCAAGGCTGGAGTAATTGTTGATCAAGGCTGAGCCCATCAGCAATGGTCACAGAGCCTCTGTGAATTACATTTAGGAGGAAAATAAAACAAACGCAAGCAGCCATTTTTTGCCACCAGAGAAGGGAGTGAGAAAATGTAAGAAACTGTGCAGATATCAAGGCCAGGGAAGGGCGGGAGGAGGCACCGCAGGCACCGGAGAGAAAAATGCACCTGCAGCCTGTGGAGAAACCCATGGTGGAGCGGGTGTCCCCCTGCAGCCCATGGAAAAGGCTGAGACTCCACCTGCAGCCCGTGAAGAGGTCCCATGCTGGAGCAGGTGGAGACATGCAGGAGATGCTGTGACCTGCATTAGAGCGAGCAAGCGAGCGAGAGAGTGCAGTGTAATAAATTAGTTTTCTAAGTCTGTTTTGCCCATAACACTAATTGCAGAATGATCTCTCCCTGTCTCTACCTCGACTCCTAAGCCTCTCAGTATATATTTTCTCCCTTGTCCAGCCAAAAAGGGGAGTGATAGAGTGACTTTGGTGGGCATCTGGCCTTCAGCCAGGGTCAAACAACTACATTCTTTTATTGAAAGTCTGCTATTTGAAAATTTATAATTTTCTTCCAGCGTAAGCACCAGTGAAAATCAGCATAAATGCATGCTCATTAAATGGTCAAATGACATTAGACAGCTCCAAATCATCAAGTAGTGTCACCGTGTATTAGCATCTAAATCTAAATTTGATTTAAATTGGAGATTTGTCTTGTTTTGAGCTGGGGCTTGGAAAATTACCCTTCTAACCTGAGTTAGTTTACTGAACACCCCTGTCAAAAAAAAAAAAACCAAAACCAAACAAAACCATCTGAATTATAGCTTTTTTTGGTATATATATACATATATATATTTTTTTTTTTAAAGTATACCACCAAGAGTTACTTAGCTACAGTACCTAAATGAAGCTTGGAAAGAGTAAGACAGTTGTTCACTTTATAGAAGCAGGAGGCACAATTATATTTCTTCAAAACTATGTCCATTAAATAAAACAGGTTTTCTTTAATCTGGGTTCTGTTTTCACTAGTGACAGATGTAGGTTTTTTGCACAAGAATATGTACCCTTGTGTGAAATCCTGTAGGAAAAAAAAAGGAAAATATTTTGTAAGTTAGATGCAGCTAGTATTCCAACTTTTACTCAATATCTAGGGCTGTTCTACAAAGGTAAGGCCTATGTGTTCCAGCCTGATATTTGCAGGCAGATCTATTGAAAACTGTGGAAAATTAGCGTGTTTTCTAATTGGAGTGAATTAACTGATGTGCCTGCCATTAAAAGGACCCTGAAAGGGGTTACATCTATTTAGGTAAAAATGTTTCTAAACCACGTCAAGCGTCCTATGATTCATACACTTTAAAAAAAAAAAAAAAGAGTGGGAAAAACATTGTGGTCTACTCCATTGATCATAAAAAAGTATAAAGGGAAAGAAAAATTTCCTGGTGATTACCTCTAATAGAGCAGGTCTGTGCAAAGCCTGTGCTAAAAATATGATGCAAAGAAAAGGCAGCTATACTTTTTTTTCTAGTGTTCTGGATATATAATAGTATTAAAATAACCCTAAAACACCACATTCATCTGACAACATGTGAACACTGTATATATGTGAGCTTCTGTACCTTAGAAAAGAATTACTAGATTCAGAGAATTCAG
This sequence comes from Zapornia atra, assembly GCA_013400835.1. Lineage (NCBI taxonomy): Eukaryota > Metazoa > Chordata > Aves > Gruiformes > Rallidae > Zapornia > Zapornia atra. The sequence goes on from VZTU01026269.1 coordinate 58,745, forward strand.
AGTCATGGCATGGCTTCCAAAAGAAAAGCAATTACTACAGAGACATAGATGCTCTGTCCTTTTCCTCATTTGCTTAATAAATGAAATATTGTTCTGAAGAATGGGAGATGCTGTGACATCCTGTGGGTTGAGGAACATAATGTCCATCCTATGCAAGAGCTGCAATCAAGGATCTATCATTGAAAGTGTCCTTCCTCTGTTCTTCCAAGTGAAAGCTGACTGCAGCATCCAGGTGTAGCACATTCCCTAGTATAGGCTCCTTGGATGTTCTAAACACAAGGGTCTCACTATTCGAGCCTTTAATGAAGTTAGGACAAACTTGTCAGGTAAGTGGCCCTTTCAGACAAGAGAACAGCATAACTTTACTGGAAAGTTTGTTGCAGTAAAAATCTTCAGAACCAAAGCCATCTAATAAGGTTTGGGGCAAACCAAAACCTATGTGACTAACTTCAGTAAAAACAACCAGTTGAAACAGTGTCCCAGAAAGACAATAACCTTCCAGACTTAAAATCTTGAACGGTAAGTGCAGCCTCAAGATTAGTTTCCTCAGAACACTACTCTCCTCCTTACCTTGCCCCTACTTACTCAGTGTCTTTGAGGAACAAAGTATTGCTTATCTCCTGCTTGCCATGATCCACAGCTAAATCAAAGTCACAATTTGTAAATGAAAGGTTCCAGTCCTCTATGCTAACTACAAATTCACAGCGATGAGTTTTAATTTTTCAAAATTTTTATTTCTTTGATTACCAGTTTCCCATTTATCTAGAGGTGATCAGTCTCCTCAGGACTATTTACTGGATTAGCTTTGTTCCTCTAATGTCTGTGAAGTTTCAAACACCTTACAAGTGCATGTGATTATTAAATCATGGGGAGGCGGTATGGTTTTTTTTGGTTCTTCCTTTTTTTTAAAACAAAGTTGATGAAAGCAGTGAAATGTTCAACTGATTCCACTTGATTTTCATTAGTATTTCTGCTGCGTTTTAGTATAAAGCAATCATCCCATTTCATATGGACAATCCGCATTTTGAATGAGCCTAAAGATTTGATACTTTTGATCAGAGTTTAACACACATCCGTCTTATCTGAAAATGCTGTTAAAAACATTATTTGGATTATAAGCAAAGCTTTCATTTGTACAGCCCATGGCTGTCTGTGTCATAAATATGCACATATCTCTGCCTCAGCAAGACTTTTCTAAGCACATTTCATGGTACTTTTCATATGCACTGGATTTGATTTGTTTTAGGGCATAATATAAATCCTTGCTGTGATACAGTATAAAAAAAAAAAAAATCCTTTAAAGGAACTGGCTTAGTTACAAGACTATATCCTACAGAACCCCAAGTTTTATTAACTGTCCAAATAACCTGTTATCGTTGTTTATGCACAGAGCCCTCATTTGGTTCTGAGTATTGTATCTACCTTTTCTTGAAATATCTTCAAGTCTATGCATTTGCCCTCAGTTACTAGTGTGAATTCCTTCGGCACATAATGATAGCGTTTCACATTCCAAACCATGAGCTCATGCTACATGCCGCAGAATACAAATGTGTGCAAGGTGGTAGTTTCATTATCTTAGGGTCAGTAGAATTTCAAGAGCTCCAAAATTACCTCTATCAGTGATGCAAGTGTCAACTTAGTTTTAATAAATCTTTGGAAACAGCCACGAGTTACTTCTAGGACATCTTCCTATTTCCGGAAATACATCATTCAGCTGCCAAACCCGCTATCAGTTTGTAGCAAATAGAATTTCATTCATTAAATGCAAAGTCTCACTTCAGCTTCTGCATGCCATCACTCTATGATAGCTAAAAGTGTGATTAACCTGAAGTTTAGCTGATATCAAGCCAAATGTATGCTATTCCACTTAAACTGGAACAAGGTCTTGAAAAATTGTATTTTCTTCAGCATATGCATAGGGAATGTTATATTTACCGTACTTCTGATTATTCCACAGTGGCAGCTCTGGATGCCATTAACACTGTGTAAAGAGATTTTTGACAGTTTCTCAGTTTTCATTTATATCTTTTTTTTTTTTTT
>VZTU01026272.1:2232-31409 GCA_013400835.1 Zapornia atra
CGCTCTCCCGGCTCCGCATCCCAGGAGCATCCCGGCCCGCCGGTCCCCGGTACTCGTCAAAGGACAGATCTGACTCTTGAGACGGTTTTTGTTTTTTTCAGTATTTGTTATTTGCTGCACATGAAGTGGGGGAATTTTATTTTTTAGAAGATGAGCACAAAACCCATCCCAACATGTGAGGGGCTTCGGAGCCAAAGCAGATGGGAAGGGGCGTCGGGATGCGCTCTGTGTGGAGCACACGGCGGCTTCTATCGCACCAGCGCTAATTCCCCGGGGCCGGGGAGGGAATCAGGCGTGGGTCCCAGCACAGGCACTGCCCCGCTGCCCAAAGAGGAGCAGGTTTTGGTCTGGTTGTCCCAACCTTCCCTTCCCCATTCACATGAGGGGCTGTGTAAGTGCTGGCGCTGCCGCAGCTCCGCAGCCTCGTGTGCATTTTTCAGCAAACGCTGCTGTTTCCTGTGTCTTGTCAAATAATTGCATTTGGCATCCAGGGCTCCAGCGCTTCGAGGAGAACCAAATTAAAATTGGAGCTCATTGAGCAGAACATTGTGTTCCCGGGCGATGCGAGGGCAGCTCACGGCCAAGCTCCCGAGGCTGCGGTCGCAGGGAGGCCCCGCGCGATGCCGGTGTGACTGCCTGTGCGCGTGCCCTGCTGTGACCCCTGTGGCTTCCCATGGCATGAGAGCATGGGGTCACCGGACCCGGCATGTGTCCTTGAGGGATGGGATGACAAAGGCATCGTGCCATGGACAGGCCAACGCCTGCAGCCCAGCTGCAGCCTAGGTGGCCTCCGTTGGCCCCGCCGGGATGCTGGTCTTGCTTCAGCGCTGCTGTGGCTCTGGGTAGGGATGGACCGGCTTTGGCTACCCGCCATGGGTCTGCTGTGCAATTGGGGTGATGTCTGGAAGCCACGGCTGACTCTGGGGCCATGTTAGGGGCTCCCTACGGAGAGGGGCCAGGAGGGAACGGGGACATTTGGAGCTGCTGAGTGTCCCTTGCCGTCACCGCAGAGGGGGATGGACAGCAGGGCTCAGGAGCTGTCACCTGGGTACAGGCAGTGTTGTGAGAACCAGGGTCATCCTGCCTCTGCTCTTCCCGTGCCCCAGATGTTGTGTCTGTTGCTGGGGGAGGCGGGATGAGTCTCTCTGGGATGAGTCTTTCCTGGTAATGTGTTGTCACTTTCCATCTCCTGGTGTTAACGGTCGTGGAGAGCCGGCAGCATCCACCCACCCGACCACAAACCACGCGTGCGGGGCCTGAGCCAGTGGCTCCGGCAGATGTTGTGGGTACTGGTGCTGGGCTTACAGAAAGCCCCCAGCTCTGCATCTCCTGCTGCAGTGTGGCCCCTTCCCCATCCCAACCAGGCAGGTGGCAGGGAGCCCCTCACCTGGTGCTCGGTGTCCCTAGGTAGGCAGGGCTCTCTGGGTTATCGCTGCCCCACGAGCTCGGTGAACTAAGGTTTGTTTTATTTTAGAACCGTTATTTCAGTGGTGACTGCTCAGGGCAGCCTGCTCACAGGCGTTTCTCTCCCCTCTCCTGCGGTAACCAGTGATGGTGGTGGTCCCTGTGGTGACAGTCGTTGTTGGGTGACAGTGGGTGCCCGTGCCCAGTCCCAGCTCAGGTTGCTCTCTGTACAGCCTCATCGCTGCAGTTGGTGCTGGAGGCAGGTGTTGGTCAAGAGCCGTGGACACAGCGTTGGTGCTCGCGGTGGTACAGCCTCTGCAGCCCCTGTGTCTGCATCTGGCTGCCAAGCTTCAGGGTCTTGCTGGGCGCTGCTCAGGTGGGGGCTCTGTGGGGAACAGAGGCATCAGCTCCTGCCTGAGCTGGGACGCTGGGACACCTTGTGCTCTGGGACCCACAACCGTTCGGGGGGAATGCTGTGTCATGGGTCTGGGGCCACCTGGGTGCCCCCCCCTCAGATCCTAGCTGGTGTGTCACAGGGATGGGATGTGACCATTCTGCTTGGTGCCCCATGCCTCAGCTTCCCCTTGCTCCCTGAGGCACTGGGACATGCCCGTTCCCATGCTGTGCTCCCCCTCCCCAAAGCAGGCTGTGATTCAAGCGGGGAGCAGCGATTACCACGTGCTATTAGCTCGGGTAAGCCAGCCCCTCGTTTGATACCGTTCAGCAAGTACAACTGTTTACATAGCACATTGTTCAAAGTAATTCAATTTACAGGAATGATCTTTACTTCTAAATAAAAAATTAATACAGTTCTTTTGTTTGTGCGTTTATATAAACTAGCTGGCACAAAGTCAGTTTACAATGTTCCCATCTGAAGTAAATTAGCGCAGTCTTTTAGCTAAGTCTCTGTATAATTTCAGCACAGAAATGGCCTCTCCAGAGCAGCCCCTTTTTTTGGTCGTAATTTTTCTTTTTTCTTGGTCAGCAATGGTCAGGCTGAAAAATTTAAACCTTCCTCATCCTCCCAAGTAGCTCTGTAATTAGCAATTCTGGCACGGGATGGTGTTTCTGCATCTGGCTGAGCCCGTGGCAAGGGTAGAAGCTCCGTGGCGTGGGGTCGGGCATGTGCTGGTGGTGGTGGGCTGAGCTGGCTCTGCCACTGCCCACCTGCAGTGGCTGGGGCTGCTCTGGCCAGCCAAGACCAGGGGGCTTGAGATATGGGGGTCTCCTGCTGCTTTGTGTGGTCTCCTCTGGGTGGTTTGTGCCTGCACCCAGAGATGCTGGAGCTGCTTGGGTGGGGGTGGCAACAGCTCTGCCCCCCAGCCAGCGTGGGGTCAGGGTGTGCAGGGCCCATCTGCGGTGAAGGGCTGGGGGGGAGCCCGAGGCGGTGGTGGCAGCAGCTGCACTGAGGGTGTGTGGGGAGATGGGGAGATGCTGTGGCTGCAATCAGGGCTGCGTCGGAGCCAGCACCAGCTCTGCGGTGCAGGGGAGATGCTTGTTTCTCTCTCACTGCTCATGGCGCTTGTTTCTTCAAGCAGCAGCGATCCTGCGATGCAGAAGCCGAGCTAAGCCCGCACCTGAGCCTACCCGTGCTGCAGCCAGCATCTCCTGGCAGGCGCTGGCCCAGGGGCACAGGGCTGCGAGCCGCCCGTGCTCGGCTGCTGCATCCCGGCAGGATCGGGGCGCTCGGAAGCGCAGGGGCCCTTGGCCATCCGCTGCCTCCTCATTGCGCTGAGTGACTTTGCAGTGTAACTCGCTGAAGCGTGGCCATCACCATCCTCTTGCAGCAAGGAGACTCCTCACAGGAGGAGAAAGCAGATGCATGGGGCTGTACGTGTGCAGAGAAAACACATGGTTTGATTTATAGCCATGGGAGAGGACCGGCTCCGACACAGTTTCCATCCCAGTCTCACATGGGCTGTTATCAAAATAAAAAGCCCACGGGCTTTGGAAACTGATTCACAGCGCTACGTCACCTCAGCCCCTGGGCTGTGTCTGGCGCCTTGGGGCCACAGCCCATCACGTCCCGCTCCTGCCCACGCCACTTGGCCCCGTGCTGCCCGTGCCACGGGGGAATGGTTCCACTGGGCCCATGGGGTGGTTTCACTGGAGACCTTTTCCCTGTGTCAGTGTCAGGGGATTTGGGCCGGATGGGGCGAGTGATGGGGTTGGCAGCAGCGTCTATGGCCTGCCCTCGCCCTGCCTGCCCTCGCCCTGCCTGCCCTCGCCCTGCCTGCCCTCACCCTGCCTGCCCTCACCCTGCCTCCCCTCACCCTGCCTGCCCTCACCTGCCTCTTCTCCTCCCGCAGCCGGTTTGGTACAAAGTGTGCCCGATGCGGCAGGCAGATCTACGCCAGCGACTGGGTGCGGCGAGCGCGGGGCAACGCCTACCACCTCGCCTGCTTCNCCACCTCGCCTGCTTCGCCTGCTTCTCCTGCAAGAGGCAGCTCTCCACCGGCGAGGAGTTCGGCTTGGTGGAGGAGAAGGTGCTGTGCCGGATTCACTACGACACCATGATAGAGAACCTCAAGCGAGCGGCGGAAAACGGTATGCAGCCCCGACGGCACGGTCGCGGCCTCACCCCGGGCCATCCCTCGCCCCAGGACATCCTTCACCCCAGGTCATCCCTCACCCCTGTCTCCCATGCTGACCCCTGTCATGGCGTGCTGGGGCTGGTGCTGTCATCACCAAAAAGGCATGATGAGAGTTCCTGGGCAAAGTCTAGTGTGAGGCCCCAGGCTGGCAGAGGGCTCCTGGGGTGGCTGATGTGCTGGCAGCACCCACAGATTGTGGGAGACCAGTGTGCCATGGGCAATGCTGGGAACAAGCCCCCAGTCCCACACGGCCTGGTGCGCTGCATGCAGCGAGTGAGGAAGCTACTGGGATTTTGAGGCTGTGAGTCATAACTCTAGAAGGTGGGAAAGCTGGCTGTCTGTCAAAACCTTCCCATCATTTTCCACCCGCCCTGTCTGCCCGGGGATGTGCCGCTCCCAGCTGGACTCTGCTGCTGTCCCCACCACAGCACGGCACAGCATGAGCAGCCGGCCAGCCTCTGCTTTCCCAGCCAAGTCCTGCTCCCACTGGGGCCAGGCTGGTGACACCGAGGTCACGCAGTGCAGCGTCCCCTCCCCACGGGCACAGCCCAGCCCTAACCTCCTGCATGGCAGTGGCCAGAGATGCTCAGAGGAGCAAGGCGGTGAGGTTAGTCTGTCACGGTGTATGGAGGGGTCAAGCAATGCCGGGGCTGGAAAAGCACCTGAGGGACCTTGATATGGCAGTGATTGCAGCTCAGGGGAGCTTTGCCATGCCCGGGGTGGCAGGGAGCCCAGTCAGGTTCCCCCACTGTCTGGGGCTCAGGCCAGGTCTCTGTCTCCATCTCCATCTCCATCTCCCTCCCATGCTTGTGTCTGTGGGGAGCGACAGCTGTGGTATCTGTGAGGCTGTTTGCTTTTATCACGTGGGCACGGCATCGGGCAAGGGGCGGCCCCCCAGGGATGCTGTATGATGCGGTCACTTGAGGGAAGGGCTTGGGGCTGCCTTCCCACCGCCCCCGCACCCAACACCCACCCGAGGCTGGGGCTGTGCTGGGCATCACCCCAGCTGGGAGCAGGGCTCCAGCCCTCTGTGCCCCTCGGTAGAGCCTGATGGGCACAGGAAGGCAAAGGCCAGGTCCTGGCCCATGCAGCATGTGGAACCCATTAACAACCTGACGTGAAAATAAGCAACAGTTCTGTTTGCAGCATTTGAGTAAGAGGATGAAAACAGGGTGCCTGGTCGAGCTGGGAGGGTCTTGGCTTGGGACACGACTTGCGGTGTCTTGGTCCGTATGTTGGCTGCAGCAGAGGCATGAGAGAAGCTCTGGGGAGCTGGGATGGAAGGGTGCAGGGATGGAGGGGGAGAAGCCACGTGGCCTGGAGGAGCCGGCTGGTGTGGGAACAGAAGGGTCTGGTGTTGGGGGGGTGTCCTAGAGAGCTGTTATCCGGGCTGGGGTGCTGAGTTTGCTGCTGCTTGTAGGGTCTTGCTGGCATGGGCTGAGCCCCACAGTGCTGGGATGTGGTGGGCGTCCTGTGTGGGTACCTGTGTCTGCGTGTCCCCTGGTTTTGGGAAGGGGATGGGATCGCTTTGGAGAGCTGCAGTTGCTGTGGAGTTGGAGGGCCATGCTCCCCCTTCCAGTAATTACCCAGCAATTTCTTCTGCACATGAGGTTTTACATAGAAGAAAAATAAACAGATGTTGCTGAAGTCAGAGTCCCATTCATCATCCTAAAAGAACAAGTCAAACTATATGAGAAAGTCCTTCAACTCAAGCCAAGACAATCACAGCCCAGTCCAGCTTGCAGAGCGAGCGACGGGTTGTGCAGGCGCATCCTGGGAGCGGGGTGAGCGCCAGCCCTGCTCAGGCATCCTCCCTCATCCATCACTCCTCAGTGCTTCACCCGCACCGCAGAGACCAGCGGGGCTGGGCACGACACGGGCTGCGGCAGGGACCCCGACAAGGAGCGAGGGATCCCAGCGCCAGCCGCCCTTCCCTGCAGGCTTTGTAGCTGTGTGAGCACAGCTGGGCTCGCCCCAACACTGTGTTTGGTGGGGGGTGGACATTTCCCCCTCAGTGTGTTGCCCTTAGTGTAGGTGCTGCTCAGAGCATGGGCACTCCACAGCCATGGTTATATTGCTGCTGCTACTCCAGGAGCTAGGTGGGGTTGCTGTGAGGGTTTGGGGGCAGGAAAGAAGCAAAGAGCCCATTGAAACGCTGAGCAGAGGAAACAACCGGTGGAGACAGTGCTGCAGGGGAAGACAGGGTCACAGGGAGCAGCGTGGGGCAAGGGTGATGGATGCTGGTGGGTGTGGAGGCAGGATCCCTTTCTGAGCTGCTTGATGGAGGACGCGGGCAAGTGGTGACTGTGAGTCAGGGCCAGCAGGACATTGCCTCAAAATCCATCTTCCTGCTGTGTTTGCCCACCCCTCATTCCCTGTATCTTCCCCCAATTCGCTGCATTCAGCAGTGACCCCCTCGGGGCCAGCGGCATCCTCTGAGGGGCTCGGCAGCCAGGGAAGCTCTGCTATTGCAGCCGCCACTCGCAGCAAGGGATGCCATGGGTCCCCCACGCCATGATGCCAGGAGTGTGTCCCCCCCCCCGTTGAGCCGCCCTTGTTCCCTGGGTGGCAGGCAGGTGGGCAGCAGAGCTTCTGACCTGCGGTACGTGGGGCTTCTCTCTTGCAGGCAACGGGATCACACTGGAGGGGGCTGTGCCCTCGGAGCAGGACAGCCAGCCAAAGCCGGCCAAGAGAGCCCGCACCTCCTTCACCGCCGAGCAGCTGCAGGTAGCGGGGCTGGGCCAGGGGGGCCGGAGGGGCCACGGCTCCCCGGCCTCATCCTGACCCCCTCTCTCTTCTCCCTCCAGGTCATGCAGGCACAGTTTGCTCAGGACAATAACCCCGACGCACAAACGCTTCAGAAGCTGGCGGACATGACGGGGCTGAGTCGCAGAGTCATTCAGGTGAGGGGTGAGCAGGGGTAGGCAGGGTGTGGGCACTGCACCGTGCTGATGAAGGGGGCAGAGGAGGTACCACAAGGATGCTGCCTGAGAGGGCTGGCATTCCTGTAGCCCTTTGGTCCTGCACATCCATCCCAAGTCTTGCCGCATCCAGCAGCTTTGTGCCACCTCAGTGTTGTGTTGGCTTTGCCGGGTCCTGCAGCAATGCCAGCACCGTCCTTCATTTCTGTTTGCTTTTCCCTCTTGTGACCCATTGAAAGAAACCCCAGCCATAGAGCCCCAGCCTGTCCCAACAAGTGCCTGGGTGGGAAAGCTGCTGCTAGCATGCCGCCCCGGAGCTCTGCTCCACATGGGCAGCATGGGCAGTGCTGGCAGGTGCTTCCCTGGCTGCTGTCCCACCAGGAGTGGCAAAGCCAGCTGCTTTGGGAAGCATTGGGATTGGGAAGTTTGAAGGAAAAGGGGATTTGCAGCCCCAGGAGACGCAGTGGCAGAAAGTCCTTGGGCTTGTGTCGCTTGGGAGGGGAGGGAGAGCAGTGCTGGAGGGATGGAGAGTAGCATCCCCTCTGCAACACCTAGCTCACCATCCCTGCGAGCAGCCCAGCTCTGCTCCCTGGTGACATTTGTACTCTTCACTTTAATGTTCTGCTGACATACTTTCTGCCTACAAGAAAAACACAAGTGATGAAAATAAACCCGGAGCTTTCACCCAGGAGCGTTTTGCCAGCGACACGTTTGAATTCCGTGCGTGAAAATCTGGCTCGAGCCTCAGTTATTGAGAGTCTTCATTTAGCTAAACCCAAGCAGCCTGCAGACCAGGCTGTGTTTCATGTGGATAATTTTTAAAGGCGCTTTGAACAGGAAACAATTTGTCAAACGCTTACGACCGTTTCCTTTGCCGTGGCCCAGCGTGCGTGGCCTCACAGAGCTGAGCTTCCCTCAGCCTTGGAGAAGATCTTTTACTCCCAGCTAGCTTTCAAAAATCAAAGTGTAGGAAAGAAGTTGCCACATTGGCATCATACCCTGCTCCGTGCAAGCTTTAACTCTTGGGTGTAAGCCCCCAACTGCTCCTTTACTTAGGAGCAGCGAGGCACGGGCAGAGGGCTCAGATGGAGCAGGCCTGAATCCCACCATCCCCCCCTATTCTCAGCTGTAATGCTGGCATGGTTTGTAAAAATAATAAGCCACAAGCGATGAAACCGATACTGTTTTCATTGTCCCTAAAACAAGACCTTGAAGTGTGCTCCCAACATTTGCTGTGGAAGGCACATGGGGATGAGGGTTTCTACCCACAGGGATGGATGAACCCAGCCAAAGCTCAGGTACAGGGGGATTTTTGGGGGAGTGTTTCTGGCAGTGCTGATTCCAAGGGCTCTCACAGCCCTTCCAGCTTGGGAACCAGCTTGCTGCTAAACTGATTTTATTGTGAAAGGGAATAATCGATCATTAATTGGGGTGTTTTGCTCAGTAACTCCAGCTTCAGGGTTTTAATTATCCTAATAAAGAATGGTGTCAGTTTTAACCAAGACAAATTAACAGTCAAGGTGCCACACTGGGGACCCAAATGTCTGTACTGTCTCAAGACAAAACTGCTCTGGTGAGTGTAAACCAAAGCCAGGGGAGCTGGTGGAACACTGGTGAGATGTGCTAAATTCAGTGTGCTAGATTTGATTCCTTTAAAAACACCCAAGTTTAGAAGAGCCACCCACCATAAGGCTTTGGTGAAGGACCAAGAACCACACTCCAATCCGATCGTCTCTCCACTGACACAGGGTTTGCTGCTTTTATTTCAGGTTTGGTTTCAAAACTGCAGAGCCCGCCATAAAAAACACACCCCCCAGCACACGGTGCCGCCCTCGGGAGCCCCCCCATCCCGCATCCCTTCTTCGCTCTCCGATGACATTCACTACTCACCCTTCAGCAGCCCAGAGCGGGCCAGGATGGTGACGCTGCACGGATACATAGAAAGTAAGTGCTGGTTGGCAGGGCGCCGGCAGTGGGGTGTGGGGTGGGCAGGGCAGTGGGGTGGCACTGCAGCACAGAGCACTGTCAAAAATGCACTGTGGGTGCAAGCGCTGCTCCTCCTCGTGGAGCATCCTCCTCTGATGAACCTGGTCTTTGGGGCTTTCCGGAAGGGCTGTTGATGGGGAAGCTCCAGATGAGAGATGGAGGGGAGAAGGAGCTGCTGCAGCCTCTTTCCTGGTCCTTTGCCCTCCTTGTTTCCTTTGTCCTGGAGAAGAGGTGTGAATGTGCATGTTGCTTGGTGGTGAAGTGGTCTGAGTTGTTCTTTTTCCTGCTCACAAGATCCAAGTTGCTTTCGCTAAGGGTTGCCAAGCACGGGTGAATCATTTGTGAGTGGTGGCAGCTTTGGTCATGCCTGGACCAGGTTTTAGCCTGGTGACTCATAAGGCTTCTCCCCTCAATCGGCTGTGTGGCCGTTGTAAAACATGGCTCCTGCTCTGCCTTTGCCTGATCCACGGGGCATGTCCTGTTCCACCTGGGTCCCCAGCTGCTCCCTGGTGGAAAGCTGCTCGTGCTGGTTGCAGGGCATGTGTTGTTTGTAGTAATGGAGGCTGAAGCCTCTTCTCATCCACAGGTCAGGTACAGTGTGGACAAGTGCACTGTAGACTTCCCTACACTGCTCCACCAGTGCACCTCAAAGCAGACATGGAAGGACCACTATCTAATAGGGGTGAGAAGGTAATTGTTAGTCCCTGTTTCAGGCTTTGGGGTCAAACCTCAACTGTAGCAAAAATTTTTGTGTCACGCCATTGCCACTGCTGTTTCCTGTCAGCATCACTGCTTCTCCATGATCCCTGGCAGCTGCCTCCTGCTCATGTGTCTGTTCCTAATTTTGATGGCCCTAGATGGTCGTACCAACTGTTGGTCAAAACAGCATCACTTTGTTCTTCACTAACCACCCCTTGCTGTTGTGGTGTGCTGGGTGCTGTGGGTCACCGAAGGCTTTTGGCATCCTCCTGCCTGAGCTCCTCTCCCTGGTTTCTCCCTCCCCACGTGCAGTGAGCTCCACTCTGCCCCGCTCTGCCCTGCTTTGCCCCGCTCCTCGGCTGTGCACATGTGTTATCCGTGCAAACAGCATCTGACTGTTAGCAGTGGAGCAGGGGGGGGACCTTTAGCATGTGCTGACTTTCCAGTTTTCCATGAGTTAATAAGAAATAGTCGTTTCTTGGGGATTCCAGTGTTGCTTAAAAAAATAACAACTGGCCGTTAGGATATCTGAAGGAGGAATGTTGTTTCACAATGTCTGGCCAGGAAACAATATCACATATTGATATTTTTCTGCTCAGCACTAGTGAAGTGATGTTCTGTTCCAACACACAGCGTGTTTGGGGGCAAGACTTGGAAACAGGCTCAGGCTCATAGATTTTATTTCGGGTCCCAATGTACGTGGCTCGGTTTTGCGGAAACACTGAGACTTTGTCAGCTCTTCCTGGTTTTAGCTTTTGTCTTTACTGTCAGAAGTTCTCAATGTCTCATTTCCAATGTCTCTACTCAGGGCAGCATCGGCCGATTGCCGAGCTCCGTTCGGATGAGCGCAGCCAGGGGTACAGCCAAGTTACTTTTTCAGTCTAAGTGCTACCGCTGCGATCTCTCAGCAGTAGCTGAGATCCTGGGACAGCACATGTAAACACTAAGGCTCTGTTTCCCCCTTCCCATGGGGCACCCCCTGCTCCTCTCAGTGCACCCAGTGCAGCGTCTGTGGGAGAACTGAGTCGTGACCAGCTCCACAGCTGCTTCCCTTGCCTGATGGCACAGCCAGGTGCTGCACGGGCAGAGCAACGAGTTTGGGGGAAGGCTTTGCTGGTTCCCAGCTGAGATGGAGAGCGCACTGTCATCAGCAGCGATCTTCATCTTCCGTGGTAGCTGCTGTATCGCAGAGCAGATAAAAGAACTACCGGTGTCAGCATGCTGCCTGGTGCAGTACAGTTTCCCGGCTGGAGCCATGCCCAGCGGAGCATCTCTCCTCAAGCTCTGTGCTGCCATAGCCCTGGTACCTCCGTCTGGGCTGCTCCTTCCCTGGCTGGCTCCGTTCCATGAGCAGGGCTGGTGGCTCCCGGGCAGCTCATGGTTTTTCATGGGAAGCGGCTGCCGCAACAGGACACGTGTCTGTTCTGTTGGTCCCTAAAACCACATGCCTATGGCGAGGGCTGCGCGCCTCTGAAAGCGGCTAACCTCCCTTCCCCTTTCTCCCACTTAGGTCATCCTCTTTCAGTACTGACTGCGCAAACTCTTCCTCATCTGCCCATGGCGCTACCAGCACCACTGCCCCTCAGCCGCTGAAACGCAGCGTCCAGCCCGAGGCAACTGTTAGCAGTCATGCAGGAGAAACTCAGATCCAGCATTCTCAGTTATTTCCATTGACCAGCACCAAACATCCACTCTTCTTTCTCCAGCGACACTCTGTGTATGTGTGTGTTGAGTGCAGAGTTACATTTTTCACTTGTTTCTTGTGGACTTGTAGAATGACCATGAGTCTCTCCGAGGCAGTGCCAGACACAGGCAAAAGTAGTGACTCTACTGTGCTTGCAAATCTCGCTCCCAAACCCATGGGAACATGAACAAACCAGAACATGCTGAATCTCAGGGGGGGTCGATGATCACCTCTGAACGTAAAGGAAGGAGGAATTTACGTGGTTTGGCCTGATTCTCTTCTTGCACCAGTGAAGCGCTGTCGGTTCCCGGACGTCCCTCCTTATTTCTACTTGTGAAATCTGAAATGGGCTTTTTTGGCTCAGCAACTCGATACGTACACAGACCTTCCTGAGCCAAACTTGCGGGTAGCTGAGGCTCCACTAAGTGGAAAACATGATGCCAGCTGGAAATAGGCAGTTTTTCTTCCTCCTCAAAGTGCTTTAGAATCACATGTCCTTTGATCACTCTAAGGTAAGTAAGTCTTAGTGCTTTCCCCCTTGTTTTCTAGGAGGGGAAACTGAGTTGTCCTAAACCAAGAGGAACTGTGGGGGTTGGTGGCAGAGCCAGGTTTAGCACTCTGAAGCTTTAGGTTGCTGACTTGTTCTTAGAGCACTGAGTATCTCCCTCCTCTCACAGCCATCTGCCAAATCAGCTTTGCCTTTTTTATTTTACTCTCGTTCTTTATTAACAAGCTACTTTATTTCCTTGGAGTCATATTGGATCACAAACGGGCGATTTCAGAATGTACCTACACAAAACTCTCAGACACTCCACGCTCTGGGACTGGGAAATCCTCAATGGAAGCTGGCCGTAAATGTGTAGAGATGTTCTGCCCTGGTGTGGACCCAAGTTAGTGGGAACAGCGGGGTAGGAACTGGAGATGGAAGCTGCAGTAAGGACAGCAAGGTGATGGCGTATTCCTTTATCTGGCAGCATCACCCCAATTCCTGCTGCTCTCCTGTTGCTCTCCCTTGCTGAAGTATGGCTGTTGCTCCTGCCAAGTCCTCGGACGAAGGCGCAGTCCAGGAGGACTGCTGCTAGTGGGGCACCGCAGGGCTCGTTGCAACAGTGAAGGAAGCGCTCAGCAGTCTGGCCCCAGATCAGGGGAAGAAACTCCAACCCCATCCTTCATTGATGGTAATGACAAAAAGTAAACAAGGAGCCTCTGCCAGCCCTTTTTGTTCTGCACCAAGCCAAGAGCAGGTCTGCAACGAAACCTTTCTCCACGCAAACGCACGCGTCTGTCTCGCTGCTGAGTGTCTGAGGCCACGTTTCCAAGGATGGAAACACCTCCTGTGAGCCACAGCGTATGACTGAGCTGCGCCTGAGGAACAGAAGACAGGAATCCATCCCTTACATAACTTGTTTTTAATTCAGACTGTAGATACGCGTGTTTTTCTCTGGGGATGATCCTGGATCCATCTCCAACGTTGGCTGGGTGGGCAGCCATTCCATCAGTTTGGCTGGTCCGTACAGCACACACAACAAGCCTTCTCCTGCTCGTGCTCCTGAGCTCCGTGTGATGCCGACGGCTGGACATGCGGCTCCAGCTGTGAGGCACGCTGGCTGCTCTGACTGCATGGGGAATGGTGTATGGAGATGTGGATGTCTGCTGTGGTGGCCTCCAAGACCTCTTGATTTGAGAAGTAACTGACTACAAGCATGCATTGATAGTTGTTGGAGCAAATATATATGTGTATACATATATATAAAATTGAATCAGTAGATACACACACCCTTCTCTGCTTGTGTGTGTATCTATATACTTATTTTATATATACATATATATATATGTGAAAAAAACCCAGCAGAGAGGGCGAGAAAGTGATGGTGACACCTTGGACACTCAGGCCAGTATTCTGTCTCATTACAGCTAGCAGCTCTGTCCCCAGTTTAAAGTAAAGGAGAGAGGAAGTTATGCCTGCAAAGAGGTGTTGTCACCTCCCAGCATGTGAGTAACCATCTCCAGTGTGCAGCCAGTGTCGAGGCAGTATGACCTGACTGGAGCCATGGCTGCAGAAGTGTCTCCTAGGGGAGGGGACAGTCTCAAGTTGCACCCATGGCAGCCACTTTTCTCCTCATCTGTAGCAATGACCCTTTATCTTGTTGACTGTTGGCAGAGCGTTTGTAACCAGGAGGTTGAAGTGGATGGTGTCCACATGCAATGGCCTTGAGATGCTGGTGGTGGGGCCCAATTTCTTCTCCATTTGTACTCATGCATCCTAATAATCATTTAGTTGTGGAATTAGTGCTGTAAACCAATGGGTGGCTATTCCATTTAAGACTGAAGGAAAGACTTCAGGCTGTAACTTGACCTAACATCCCACAGTACTTGAGATTTCCACAGCTGTTTTGTTGAGGGAGAAACCAGTTCGAAGCATTTCTCTTCTGCCTCGGCGGTGCAATGAAAGGCAAGCGATAAAATCTGTATCTGCTAAATATCAACTGAGTTACTGATCAAAAAACCAAACCCCAACCCCAACCCCACTTGTGAAATGTACTGTATATCCAAGTTTTTGTAAGCGATGCCACTGACAGGACTGGAGAGCAAAGCCAAGGGCCAAGGGAGCGCAGGTGCTCCTCTCCAGTGGGGCAGACTCGCCACCGCCACGGGTGACCTGCCCCACACAGACAGTGCGCTGGGGCACCTTCCCCCGTAAGTAGCCAGGAGCAGCTTTGCTAATTCAGAAATCAGGCTCTGTTTATATTAAGCCCAAATTGTTTGCAAAAACTGGAAGCAATTCAGCTTGTGCAGTTTTAGAGCTAATTATGTGTATGGAAAATACTCAACTGTACCAAGAATGTAAGAAATCCTCTAATTTATTCAATACATTGTTTCACAACATATTTCACACTGACTGTTGCCACTGAACCAAACCTTATCTCAGGTCATTTGCATTCATCTCCTGTCTGTAGATTTAAAGAAGAAGAAAAAAAAAAGAAATAAAATCAAAATCATTCTCATTTTCTTAGTTTATTCAGTAATTGCCAAATGGGTTCTGGTGCAGCAGCGCAGCCTCCAAGTACTAAACTTTTCCAGTTGCTCTTTACAAACCCTTTTGCAGACAAAGCCCAGTGAAGACAGCCAGCGAGAGGCTTTCCGCTCACGTGTAATAAGGTAACTAAGGATGGTGAGGGTCTGAAAGCAGAATGGTTTACAGTTTTATTACCTGTTATGTTTTTGTTTGGGCTCACGCTGGTTAACCCCGATGCCCGAGCTAAAGGTGCTTATACAACTTCCTAGCTGGGACAGGGGAGTGGGAACCAACCCTGCACTACTATCAGTGATATATCTGTAGGATGCCAACTATAGACACATCAGTTTTCTTTCACCCGCCGATCATTTTGTTGTAGCATGTTGCAATTCTGCATGTCTTGGCTACAATGGTTAAAAAAAAAAGAATTCTCTGAATGAGTGGACAGTCAAGACTAATATTTATTTTAAAAAAAGTAAAACTAAATTGTAAGCACTTTTTTGTAAAACCAATGTCTGTTTTGTTACATACTTTTAATGTTGTGCTTTGTAAATGTCTTATTTGTGTAATAAATAAAGTTAATGCAAGTAGAAGTGCTGGCACTTACATCCAGAAAATGATGTAATTCCATTTTATTTTATTTTTAAATACTTTCTGGCTTACTAATCAAGCAGCAACCCACCCAGTTTTCCTCTTTTATTATTTTGTTAAACTCTGGCTTCAGGAGAGTTCAACAAACGTTCGTAGTAAATGGATATAATTTCCTAGTTAGCAAACCAGTCATTAAAGAATACCTCTGGTGTACATTATTACAATGATCAATCAATATCAAAGTACCGAGCAAAAAGAGAGGAAAGGAATTCACCAGGACAGCTAACTAAAATCTGGGAAAATAATGTTGATTAAGATGGATTTGAATGACTTCAAGACTGAATCTGAGGCACTCTTTTTAACAAATTGTTTTCAGGCTTAATAACGTGTGTGTGTACTACACTGCACACCTCGCAGGAATATTGCTGTGAGAACAGGCAGCTTTTTTTCCATGGCTTTTTCTCAGCATGACTGATTAAATGATTATTCCCATTTTTGTTTGTGCTGACAAAGATGACAAAAAGATTATATTCCTGTAGAGGGAAAGGGTGAGACAAACCCAGAAGGATAAATTAGATTTATTGTGACTCAGATTACCTGCTTTGGAGTATTATTGTCAACAAAAACTGTTTTCATGGGTTTGGTTTCTGTTCAGGTGTTTCAGCTTTCCGGCAGGTCCGAATGATCCATTCGTGCTCCTCATCATCTAAAAGGGAGATAAAGAAAACACCAAGTGTCACCATGTCAGATCTGCTCCCTGCGTCGCTTTAGGGTCCAGCCCAAGCCAGGAATTTTTCCTTTGAGAAGTAAATTCATTTGTAGACATTGGCATCTCTCAGAACATAGTTTTTTTGTTTGTCTCTTTGAAAGGCTGTGTGCTGTTGTGTTTGGCATGGCAGGGGATGCTGGATCTCTGGCAGTGGCTGGTTATTCTGGTCTGTAGCTCAGGTGGAACGATGAGATTTGCGAGTTCAGTTTGGTTGTGGCAGACGCGTGGGGGAGATGTTGGAACTATCAGAAGTGAAGGTAGACATTTCTTACATGCTCTGTCTGCGTGGCCTGTTGGTTTATGGAAGGGGAAGGTGAAGAAAAGCCTATAGTCAACACCTAGGTTTTGTCTTCCAGCTTTTCTTGCAGTGCTGTTGTTGCAATGCACGTTATGACAGGTATCGATAAGCGGATACAGGGGCTGATGGGTTTTAGCCCATCTTCTGTGGCCCTTGTTAGTATTCATGTTGGTCATATTTATTCTTGGAGCATGATGACAGTGTGGAAAGAAAAAAAAATCAAAGACAATGTAGGGGAAAATGACTGTCCAGTGAAGTTTGAATAGACATTTTGCGTATTATTATATAAAAAAAGGGAAAAGGTTGGCAAATGTTAAGTTGTGGCTTCTTAATTCCAGGGATTTAAATAGTCTTGCTTTCAAAAAACTGTTCTGCAGCCTTTCCTTTTGTGTTTGTGTAGGGAAAGAGAGATCTGCATAGCAGACCTGGAAAAGCAAACTTCAAAAAGCCTTGAAAAAAAAAATCAAAGTATTATTTAAAACAATACCTGTATTTATTTTTATAGAAATGCAATGCATGAGAGCCGCTTCTTGTGTTTACCACTGTCTTAACAAAGTCGTATTAGCTACTTGCCATGTATGTGTCTGACCTGCCTCCCTCCAAATTTGAAGGGGTTTGTATTACCTGAGAGAATAGATGATTGCAGGAACCTAAGGGGGCTGCAGCCCTGGTACCGTGGCCATCGCTTGGCACTGCACGTAACCCCACTCAGGGACACAGCCGCCCTGCCCAGCTCAGCGCCCCGCTGGGGTAGGTCAAAATTAATCAAGCAAGAAGCACGTTGCATGTAAGAGTCAAATTTTCACAGAGATCTTTTGGCTGTGTGTTTAAGTCAAAGCGACACGGTCGCATTTGAAATGCCAAAGGAAGGTTCTGGGAGTGAAGTCGCGCTCGTCTAAGTGTCAATTCACAGAACCGTGTGTATCGGGTCTGGGGCACGAGGCGTGGAGCCTGGGGGGTTAATCTTACTGACCGCAGTTGGATCAAGTCGGCTTTGTCTTTCCTGTTTTCCTTCCTTCCTTTTCTTTCTCCACGCCACCCTCCCCTTTTCCTCATCCCTGGCTGAGTGAGGTGAGTGTGGGCCTTGACTTCTCCGTGCAGCTCTGGTAAGAGCAGAGTTAAAAGCATGCGCTAAGGCCTCTGTCCCTGGTCTGAAGGCTGCGCTCCTTAGCCACCCTCACCAGCCAGCAGTCAGAAAGGCCCGTGGCCCACAGGAGGGTGGTTTCTCTTAGGGGCCCGCTCGCCAGTTTGTGTACAGCCACTGGTTTCCAACCAAAGTACTGCCTTGTGCCTACTGACCCTCATTTCCCTCTCAAGAGTGCTGGCTTGCAAAAGCTCAGGTTTGGTACTGAGCACCCACCTCGGAGCTGCACCCCAGCAAATGGGTTGGAGAACATGCTTGTCCTGCCATTGTTCCTACAGCTCAGGTGTAAAAGCTTGCTTTTATCCCTGGAAAATGGTTATGTTTGGGTCGAATAGCTAAGTTCAGCTCTTTCTGTGTTTCACTGACATGCTCTCTTTTTTTAATGAATCAATAGGCCCATAACAAAATACCCTGTTAATGACCCATTTCTCATTCGGGTCTAATCGAGGAGGAAAAATAAATGCTGAGAAATGTGCTAAAAGGGGAATTAAAAAGATGAGCACTGAATCTTGCTTAAAGACCACGCAATCCTTAGAGAGGCAGAGATTCCACTGAGGGCTGCAGCAGGAATGCAAATGTGGTCCTTAAGCTTTCTTAAAAAAAAACAACATCAAAGCCATAATCAATGTGCTGGCTTTTGTTCTATGCACTAGGTGTTCCAGCACAGTAATGATGCCATCACGTGAGTCTCAGCTATAGCAGATCTTGTCCAGCCTGGGGATCTCAGTGATTTTAGCTGGAAGTGCTTTTAAAAAATAAAATAATTTATCTGAGCTTGTAATAATTGTGAGAAAATGAAACTTTGCCTCTTTTTGCCACAGTGAAGGAATAAACAAACCCTATACAAGCTATACATCACCACTATCCAGCTTGTATTTGAGTCCAGATATTTGTGGCTCACCTGAGCACTAGAACTGATCAACCAGCCTTCCCAGAGAGAACAAGAGCCCAACAGCACTCGCCTGGCTGAGCAGCACGGGTGGAAGCAGAAGGAAAGGCAGATGCCAACTTGGCTTCACCTAACAGGTTCCCAACGTGTCCCTGGTTTGCCTAGGTTGTTTCCTCCTGTGCTCTGGGTTCTCATGGTCTGCTAGAAAAACGCACAAGGTGGGTTGTTCCAGGGATTTTAGCCTCACCAGATCCATCCCAAAATGCCTTGGTTCGTGCAGTGATCTGTTCCCATGCAAATTAAATGCAGAGTCATAAGTGCTGCTTAACTTGCATGTAGGTTAATCGGATGTAAAACCTGAGTAAGCTACAACTTTGGGTGCAGAAAGGAAAAAATAGATGTAATGACTCAATATTCCAGAAAATAACCTAAAGCAGATCCCTAGGACTGCCATCCAACCTAGCATATGAGCGGTCCCGGCTCTAGATAAGGGGAAAGGAAAGAACTGGTCCAGCCTAGCGAGAAGACCCACAAACCCAGAGATGAGAATGGCTCCAGGGCTAGCTGTGTGAGAAGAGGCAGGGAAATATTAGAATGTAAAGAGTTAAGCTATGGTAAAACATACTTTTGCTACACTAAAGAAGACTGGTTGATAATTACTGTAGTTTTAGGGCTATTTGAATCAGTGCAGCTGCAACCTCTTCAGTAGTAACCCCTGAAACAAGACAAACTGGGTTTATTGTACTGAACAAGTCTTAAAGCTCCTCCCTGATTGTTAGTAATTGGCAGCAATGGACTTAACAGCCTCTTGACTACCCTTTTTACACTCTACCTGACTGTGCAGCTAACAATTTAAATCACAGATGCCGATCCTTCTTTGTGGCAGCTGCTTGTTAACTACACGTTCCTCTTTTTCTGTCACTGGCTGCTTCCATAACCCTGCAACACCAGGGTTAGATTGGAGAATCACATTTCATCAATATTTAAAATGGAATTAAACCTTGAAGTTTGATTAATGCTACCGGATAGTGAGTTGTAATTACTATTTTACAAATTGCAATTGTTTGAATATGTTAATATGATTGTCTAAGCACATCTTCACCTTCAGAAGTAATTTTCTCTTTAAAAAAGATGGGGGGAAAAAAAAAATCCAAACTCTTTAATCAGTGGTAAATTATCACCCTGTGCACAATTAGGTGGTACAGGGTTCTTCGTGTTGTGTGCTGAATTTTGTGTCAGCATATTTATCTTTAAAAGTTTATCCCTTTTTTTTAGATTTTCCTCAGTAGAATATACATTCATGGAACAGACTTTGCTGAAACAGGACTAACCATGTTGATATTTGAAGGTAAAGCAAAAAAAAAATCTTTGGTAATTGTATTGCAATCTGGTGTATCCCTGTTCAGTTAGTGAACATTAACAAGTTACTTCTTAAGAAGTTAGTGAAATACAATGATTATTACCTCAACATAGCATTGAAATATTGAGCCAGAGAGAAACAGCAAGAGATCTTAACGGATGAGCTGTTATATCAAAGTATTGACTGATTCCTTTGAATTATTTTCTTGTGCCTCAATCAAAAATAAGATCAGTTTTCTAGTGTCCACAAAATACATTTTGATTGTTGTGGGCCAGATCCTCAGCCAGCCCAACCTGGGCTAGATAGCTTCTCTTTTATTTCTGTAATTAATTCAGTCTGGTAGCCACCTGCACACCCAGTCCCCAGAAGCAGCATCTTCCCACTGTAGATGATTAACAGGGGTGTGAGTCCCACTGACCTACTGTCAGACACTCTCTACACAGCCAGTTTGGATAGAGGCTTTTTAGGCAAACAAGAGCCAGCTAAATAGGTTGGTCATAAATGGGTTCCTGCAAGTAGCCCCTTTCAAAATTAGTTCTTCTCCCCAAATACTACTTTGAAAGCTTCTTCCTTGTTTTGGGTGGCTTTAGGGGAAGTTCCAAACACCAGCAAGGCCCAAACAGGTGTCAGAAATGCTGTTAGGTGTATTCCATGGTGAGCTCAAAATGCAGCATATCTAAATCAGTGGATTTCTGCTCAACATCTCTGCGAAATGAAGCCACTTGTCTGATTTTCAGTCTAATAGTAGTGGTAGAAGAGATTTCCCCAACTACAGACTCCAGATTTATCTCTCAATCGGGATTAGAAACAGCTGAAAATTCAGGGTGGGCTTGCTTCAGGGTGCTTCCAAGGGGCAACTTGAAAATATTCCATAATTTAGGTGCGTTTAATCTTCCTGTATTAAATGCATATTGCAAAGTTTAGAATCAATCGCTTCTAGCTATTGTGTTTCTGAGTTGCTTATGGAAACTTCAGCTGTGAGAGATTTCTTAGGCCTCCACATGCTTAGGTGTCTGCCATGATGAAGAGTGGAGACCACCAGCAAACAGCAGTATTGCCATCTGGGCTCCTTGATGTGCCCTCTTAACAAATTCTTTCCCAGGAGACCATCCGGAGGCATGCAGGGATATGTCCTGCATTGAAATTTGGATACCTAGTGTATCCTAATTAGGATATCACAGGGAAGAAACCCCACACTGTTCACCTGAGAAGCCTGGTCTGACTTTTAGGTTTTCATACTGCACTTCATAGCTGTATGTGTCCCTGGTGTCATAAAGGCTTTGTCTGCACTGGAGGCCTGATGCGCTCCCCAGTGCACTCCAACATTCAGCTCCTTGGCTCCCTCCTCTACCCAAGGATCAACTGGGACCAGACGCCGAGTGGGCACCATCCCCTCGTTCACTCTCCATTCTGTTAAAGGCTATGTGAGCAAGGAGGGAAGGAGATGTGCCCTGTGTCCATCAGGACAATGAGAGGCTCAAGCTCCAGAGGACCCTGAGGACTCAGCCACGTGGTAAGAGCAGCTTTCCGTGACTACAGTTTGTACGGGAGTGTGTTTACAATAGACAGTCCTTCCACAAGAGCCCAGTTTCCTCTGCTCACAGAGGGCCAAGCACAGGCAAACCATTGTAAACAACAATATCATTTAATTCTATCACATGCCTGACTCCTCCCATCGCCCGCAGCGCCGTTTATCGTGTTCTTCCACCACACAATTGCAATCACATGCGATAGCATCTCAGCCATGGCTTCTGCCTGGCACACCCCTTCCATTTCCACAGCCCCCTCCGGGTCCCTAGCGCCGCTTTCCTTACTGCACCTGACCCCACCAACATCAAGGCTGGCAAGAAAATGGAAAATATGTTTTCAATTAACCTCTGCTTCCACCCACAAATTCTCACCCTTCCATATACTTCCAATTACTGTAATTCCAAAATGGCCCCCAAATGAACTTTCCATCTCTTGTAAAACTTGTTTTCACACGAACTGTAGCATCAGACCTAAGTGCCTATAAGACTTGTGTGTAACCTATTTAATGGATTCACAATCGGATGGCTAGCACGCAAACAAAGTTGTTATTCTTGGCATGCCACTATTTGGAACTGAAGCTTTCACAGTCTGCAAAACGATAAGTATTTAAAGACCAGGAAACCACAAGTTAAAATATATCTGCAAAAGCTATAGCTACTGAAAGTACTGTAGTGACTTACATCACAACACATAGATTAATATTGTGGGCTATAGCCTGGAATATAAATCATATTGGTCTTAATCTATTGTACCACATGGAGGATATTCTGCATTAAAACATGTAGGCCAAGTTTAATCTAAAAGTATGTTATTAGTTACATGGATGAGAATTGTCCCACTGTCCCTGTCACCTGAGCAGACTCTGACACTGAGAATGACTACGTATGTGTTTTGCAACAGCATTCAAAATGTCCCTGATCTTAACACAGTTCTGCATAAAAAGATAAGAAAAGGGCATGTGATGGGTAGGAGAATTGGTCCAACATGTCTAAAATTGGTCCAACATGTCCATCCAATTGGTCCAAAAAGTGTTCAGGGTAGAGCAAGAATAGACATGAAGCTACTTCTTGTAGGAGTCTGGGATCTCTTTAAATCAAGTAGACTCAATTTCCTTCTGCTATCTTCACTTCAATAGACATTCATTTTCCTTGCCCACTCAGCAGTCCCCAGATTGACACTTGCTAATGTTCTGCCTCCTTCTCAAATTCGGCTCCTCAGCTATTTAAGTTTGTTAAGCATTGGAGATTATTTAGGTCCAAAGCTCTCACACCAGGACAAAAGTTACCAAAGTGAAAAAAGGAAGAGTGATGAGTGACATTTGGAAATCCAGATGATAGAGCTAGAATGCAATTTCTAACCTGCTTAATGTAATATATTTTTTTCACATCTGACTGCCATAGAAGCAGGGAATCTGGAAAACATGTACAGAAAATAAGAATTGTATGAATGTGGGTAAAAACCCCCTATGTCCTGGGACTAGACACAAGAGTATATGGGAGATGGAGGAGGCAAGACCAAAAGGTGGATATCTAGAGCCTCGTGGGCAAAAAAAAACCCAAGCCAAGTGCCATGGCAGAGAGAGAAAATATGTTTTGCAATGGTATTTTGGAGGAATATGAACCAAAGAGGCCAGAAAGAGGAGTTAGGAGTAAAGAGGACAAGCGCTTCGGCTGCTGCAAGAAAAGCAGAGGGCTACTCACATTTGTAAGCTCTACTTTTGTGAAGGGAGAGTAGTACTGGCTCTTGGTTTTACAAAGCCCTCTTTTTCTGAAATAAGTTTGTCAGCCAAAGTAAAGAGAAAAAAGATCAATGGATTGCAATAAACGGCACTTAACATAAAAATGAGTAGAATTTACAATTCAGTTAACTTGTTAAATGTTAAAAAATCAGCAAACAATAGACACAATTTGTTTTGTTCAGAGCCCAGAGGTAGAGACCAAATCCTCTAAATTAATTTCTGCAAAAGCTGGGGTTTTTTCCAAACAGGTCTGGATCCTATTCGTTGTAGAATATACTGATTACCAACTATTTTTAAGAGCTTTACACAAACATTATTTCTTTTGTTGTGTGAAATGCAGAATCAGCCATCTGGCAAATGCCCCAGAGCTAAAATCTTTTACATGACATATAATTCAAAATGATTAAATATACAACAGAAAATAGCTATAGCATTGCACTTAAAATAGCATGAACTTTTACTGCCGATCAAAACTGATTTCTTTAGCTTAACAAGTATCCAAAGAACAATTATTTGAAGAGCTTTTAAGAGTTTCAATATGTAGGAACCAAACCTCATCTAAATTCAGTATCTTAAGTCAAATAAAAAAGAAACAAATGTACAAAAGATTAAATGGTCCTGGGTTATAAGTAGACATTTAAATCTATGGGAAGCTAAATTCATTCGAACAAAAATACTATATTCCCTCTGTATGTGTATTGCTGGGGCTTTCCTCTCCATTGCTAAGGGCATCTGCCAAAACAACTCTTACATTCTTAGGCAATGACTAGGGACTAGCCTGGAATCAGACTGTTCATCCACTCCCTCTATCATCAGAATGGGCAATTTCAAAGAAGAACAGGGAATAAAGCTCCGTGCATGATCCCTAAGTGCAGTCAATCTTTTTTCCTGCACCGCAGTCGACTTGAAGTTAAACTTGCTGTCTTTCTTCCAGAAATACTCCAGGCCTGAAAAATTGCCAGGTCCTCACCCCACACCCAATTCTCCAGTAGTTTATGAGAAAGAGCACGCAAACATCTGCATGTATTTGGGGTACACGAGGGTAGGTACAGAAATATTACCCTCTGTAATTATTGAGTGGTTATGGCTCTGTTTCTCAACTACATTTTTCAGACAAGTCAAGCCTACAGTTCTCAAAAAGCCCTTGGTATGAGTCAGATCTGAATTGTAAGGCAGATTTACCTTATGGTAAATGTAGATTTGCCTCATGTTAATGTGAATGTAGATTTACCTTATGGATTTGCAGACTTGGATAAACCTGAAATGGATGAATACATCACTGCTGACTTAAAAAAATAAATTGCTTCTAAATTCTTTCAGAACAAGCACAAGAACCTTCATCCCAAGGTAACAGTGTGAGAAAACTCTAAGTCTGTGATTGCTAAGGCTTGGAATGAAAATGGCTTTGCACCCTTGCCTGTGGAGTTGAGTCAGCCTCCCAACCAAGGAACCTCAGACGTTTTAACCCCAGACTTTTCTAAACTATAATAATGCTCTTGAATCTTGATCTTTTCAGGTTGTAACAATTCCTGAAGCAGCAGGATTTTCCCAGCTGCTTTCTGCAAGACTTTCAGGGTTGTAGAAATCCTGAACTGTTTCCTGGCTGGCTTGGGATTGCAGCAACACCAAAAATTCTCCTCTTAAAAAGACACTTGTCCTGGTTTTCCTGGCCTAATCCTGCTCTTAATAACACATGTTTTAATTCAGTTACCTGACTCAGTTTCCAGTGTAAAGGCAGGCTTTGTGTCTTCCTGCTCTTGATGTTGCATGGAGAGATGCCTGTATTTCAGGTAATATTGAGTGCAGTACAGGAAGCTACCTTATGCACCATATGCATACTAATTAAAGCTGAAGATGGAATGTGATAGTAGCACAAACAGTCTTGTATTACAAAGAGCAAAAGCATGGTTTATGGTATTTAACCCATCCTCAGGAGAACCACAGGAGAAACAGAGCAATTTTCATCAGAAGTTATCTTTGCTTTTCATCAAAAGAGAGGTGACCCAGGCAATCTCCTGTAATCTCTCCTGTCTCAGCAGAACAAAATTTCTATTTTTGACAGTATTTTCTCTTTAGAAGCTATGGGCTTTGCTATTTGGGGGTCCTTAATCCTGAATGTCACCTCTCTTCTTGTAACTCCCTGCTTTGCATTAAACATCATGTATTTTCTACTCTTCTACTGAAAAAAAAATCGGGAAATCTTCCCATCTTTCTATTGACCAAACTCTGTTCCAAAGGTGCCAGGCATCCTATTTCTGGAAAAAAAAGAGTAGTAATACTACTAGTGAAACAGGAGCCTAGTCCGAGTATCTATTCAAAATAAACAACATATCTTCTTACAAATGAGCATTCCCATTCTTATTTATGTGTCCAATTTTGTGTACTTCGCAATCCTGGAAAAAAAGAGGAGATTGAAGAACACATGGAGAATCAAGAGAAATTTGAGCATCCCCAAGGAAACAGAGGTTTAGGGAAGGAGTAATAATTGCAAGATTGTAATGAGAATTTGGAAAACTTTGCTAGATAAAAACGTATAACGAAACTGCTGCTGTCATTTCATTCCCTGGGCCTGATTATGTTTTCATGATGGGCCTTTGCACTGCTTTAAGAGTAAGAGCTCTTTGAGTAAATGAGGATCAGACCTCCCCGCTAGTGAATCGTGAGGCTTGCCAAATTTAACAGAAGTCTCTACGGTACTCTACATAAACTCATCTTGACAAAGAAGCAAACTCAGTAGTTTCAAATGGCGTCTATTTTCTTCCCTTCTGGACTGGTACCTGGATGCTGCCAGTTTGGAGGCCTGTCAGTGCCAAAGAGGTTTCCTTGCCCTCTCTCACAAACAGCCAAGAAACAATCAGAAATTGCTTCATAATGGGGCTGGGGTGAAAGGTGAGCGCTGGAGTATTCTGCAAGCCTGCTGCCAGACCTGAGGAAGATAGTGTCATTTTGGTAAACCTGTCAAGCTGTTGTAAGAACTTCCTGAACGCTTCCTACCATCTGCTTTTGATGCTTTCAAGACTTGGCTGGAAGCCTGGAGGTTTTCCTGCTCCTTCCCGCCCAACCTATAATGGAGTAATTCTGGATCTGTTCCCTGTCATCCCAGCCTCTTCCTCAGTTTCTTCTGCTTACAGCTGGGGGCTCTTTTCCTTTTTTTTTCCTTTACTGCAGTGGCCTTGTGCCCTGAATCATCTCTCCTGGGGCGGTAAGAGTTCCTCTGATGTTGAACAAGTGCCGGGCTTTTCAATTGTCTTCATGTTCTTGAGAGGAAGGGTCTGGCCTACATGACACATTCCTCCTTCACACTCACATCAACAAGTTTAACTTTGTGCCCGGGGCTCTTGATGGAAGGGCCACACAAAGCACATCTCCGCCAGGCCGCACGCTGCGCTGCTCTGCCTGCTGAATATTGATTGATATAATTTGTAGGGTTTGAGATAAATGGCATAAAGGACAATGAGTTCAAAGAACAGATTAAAAAACAATAAATTGAACTCCAAGGCGTTCCCTCCTGTACTAATCTGTGTAGGTTCCTGTGTTTTTGGAAAGCATGTTGCTTATCTTCCTCATCAGTAGGCCCACAGCATTCCAGTATTTTGGATCAATGCCATTTGTAATAATCTAGATCAGTTTTTATTCAACATTTATAAAACAGGCCATGTATCATAGGGTATATTTTATAGCAGATGGTATCTCCAACTCATTTAACCCTCCCATCGCTTCCCTGCTCCAATATCACAGTGTGTACTTGTAAAAGCTCTTGAAAGTAGAGCCGAGCAGAATTTATTTATTTTTTTTCAACAAATAGTAAATTTGCTGAAAAATTGAGTTTCCAAGCAACAAAACAGTTACAGTGCAGCACACTGAAATCCAAACACCGGGTCGTGCAATTTGGACATTTGGGGGTGTGTGTGTTGGGGGGGAAACGTGGGGCGGGTGGTTGTGTTCAGAAAACATTTTCATTTAAAAAGATTCTCCACTAAAAAGCTGCTAAACACAGAGGTTAAATAGTCAGAACACAGAGTGCTTGTTTCGGTTCAGATTACATTTTTTGAGTTATTCCAGTGTCAACTGTAGGGAGATCTTCTTGTGTGTTTTTAATTTGAAAAGTTTCTCTCTTGGCTTGATGTGAACTTATTTTCCCCACGGTTTATTAATCTGGGGATTTATCCACAAGATCCAATATTTGCCAAACTCTACTCAAAACAGCTCTACAAGGTGATGAGAGTTTTCTGTTCAGCAAGGCGTTTAGACATAGCCTAAGACTAATTTCAATAAGCTGGACTATTCTAACGTGTAGAGATAAGCAGATGCTGAAGCACTTTGCTGCTTCACAGCACAGAGTTTCTTGGCTTCCAGAATTGGTGATGTACACCTTACAACCACTCCCTTGCTTGAGGTCATAATGGATGAGATTGAAGATTTTCCTGGGATTAACACACCAAACAGTAATAAAATAAATTTATTCATATCTGCCTGGGAGTACTTCATTGTAATTCTGCAAAATATGATTTATCCAACTCTGGGGAAACGTGAATAACTGATAAAAATAAATAACCAAAAATATTTTAGCTCGGTAAAGCAGAACCAGTTTGTGGACTTTTACACGTTTTAGCTTTAATCACAGAAGGTATGATATTATAATCATAGAAGGCATGACAAGTAAACTCATTCTAGTTCTACTTGCTGAAGCTGTTAATCATACCTGCGTTTCTGAGAAACCTGAGTTTGTAGTCAACAACCACTCTGGTTTCAGGATTATAGAATCCATCACCACAGTCGTAACATCCTTCCGGGATTTTTCTGGGAGGATCCAGGTTTGTAAGCTGAGAGAAGCCTGAAGAAAAAAAAACAAACCCAAACAACCCCAAAGGCATTTGCTTTGGTTTGCCTTTCTCTTTTTCTTTGCATTTGTGCTTGTGATCAAGATAATTAACAAATATTACATCTCCATGGCATTCGCTATAAAAACAGTGCCGTTACCTTACAATAAACTTTGTAAAACGTTGTGCCAGTTCTGCAGATGGAGAAAATGAAAATGGAAAACTCCACACAGAAAAAGTGTGAGATAAAATGATATCACTTGGATTTCCTCATTCATGGTTCCATGATTCAGCTCACTAAACTAACGCTACAGCTCTGACCCCAAACTCCAAAATGGGGCCAGGAGGGTCTCACTGGCCTCACAGGACAGCTACGTATCATCGCTAAACTATTCTATCTATAAAGAAGAGTATTTTATGTATTACATCACACATTCTACTCACTTTTCTCTTATAAATCTTTTCGCCTTTTGGTTCAACATTTACTTGATGTTCTGGGTGAAAATTAATTGATTTTACTCAACTTTTCTATGTTAAAAGCAGGCTGCTAGCATAGTGAAGGCGAAATGTGTAAGAGGGTTCACTGGGCTATCAAAAGCTGCAGATAACAAAGCCCTGTCCTGCGGGTCACCACCCCAGAAGGGACCAGGCGACGGATGTAACGCCGCCTCCTGCACTGGTGGAAGGTGGTGTCAGCATTCTTTTGGCAGCGTCCTATGGTTGGGTCCTGAAATTAGCCAGAGCGTTTCTGCTCCATGTTACTCATGTAGCTGAATTAATCTTTCTTAAGCAAGTTGTTAGTTTAATTCCTTCCAGACTCTTAGGACTGCAAACACAAGTCAGTACCTGGCGGTTTAAGACCAGAGCAGATTTCTGTATAAAATCTTCTGTCGTAGCCGTCACAGTAATGCCATTTTTTATCTTTGTATTCGAGACCATCTGCAAAAGTGTATTTCCCCTGCAAAACATGTTTGAGCAGAGAGTTAATAAACATGATGGATGGATTGAGTACGAACGAGGCCAGCGCTCCCACTGCCAAAACCGTGCGTGAGCCGAGCAGCGCGAGTGCACGGTTCAGCTCGGGTTTACGTAGCGTTGGGAACTCCATCTGTGAGATGCCCGGCCAGCAGCAGCCTCGCCCTCCCACATTTGTGGGCACAACCCCGCTGAGGGGATGACAAGCTGGCTTGTCTCTGAAATCCCCAGATCTCACCCCAAACCTTCTCCACACCCCGCAGCTGGGTCCCCTCAGGACAAGGCGAGGTGAGGAGACGCAGGGGCTGGCTCCCCCGGCCCAGGGTACCTGCGTGGGCACCCCGCGGTGCCAGACGGCCCGGTATCTGCCGCCGTTGGGGAACACCAGCTCTCCCTCGCCGTCAAACATCCCGTCCCTCAGTGTGCCCCGGTACTCGGTGCCGGTCGGTAGCGTGTAGATACCCTGTCCCTCCATCCTGGAAGAGACAGGCCAGTTGGGAAGGGGGATGCGGGGAGCCCCCCCGCCCCGCCCCGCCCCGCCGGGCCCACCTGCCGCGCACGGTGCCCCCGCTGTAGCGTCCGCCCGTCACCTCCATGGCGGCCCGACAGCCGCGTCGCCATAGCAACGCCGCCGCCGGGACGAATAGCCCCGCCTCCCGCGGCCAGCGCTCATGCGCTCTCCCTGCGCAGCGGCGCCTGCGCAGCGGCGGGCGGGCACTGAGGGGAGCTCCAGGAGAGCGGCGCCGCCATGCCCGGTTC
>VZTU01026272.1:31483-52726 GCA_013400835.1 Zapornia atra
CGCCGCCGGGCCCTTTCCCCCCGCGGGCCGGCGCGGAGGGCCGGTGCCGGGGCGGGCTGCTCCCATTGCCGCTCTGCCCCGCTGTAGGTGAGTGTCAGCTCGGCCGTGCTGAAGGCCGCGGCCCACCACTACGGATCGCAGTGCGACCGCCCCAACAAGGAGTTCATGCTGTGCCGCTGGGAGGAGAAGGACCCACGGAAGTGCCTGCGGGAGGGCCGCCAGGTCAACCAGTGCGCCCTCGACTTCTTCAGGTGAGCGGGGCCTGACCCGCGGCTCTGCCCCGGCGGCCGCCCGGGGCCCGGCGGCGGGGCCGAGGGGAGGGCAGGCTGCTCCGGGTGCCTCCGGGCACCCCGCGTCCTGCCGGGCTTTGTTTTTCGAGTACTGGCAGTCGATTGCCTCCGTCGTGGCCTTCACAGCCTTTATTCTTGCTTCTTGAACTTGGAGCTCCCAAAGGTCAAGGCTGCGGCCTCGGTGGATTTGTTTGTTTGGCTGTCGATTTATCACAGAGCTGTGGGGGTGGGAAGGGACCTCCAGAGCTCATCGGGCCCAACCCACTGCCAAAGCAGGGTCCCTAGGACAGGGCACACAGGTTGGCATCTAGACAGGTCAGGAATATCTCTGGAGAAGGAGACTCCACACGCCCTGGGCAGCCTGTCCCAGGGCTCCCTCACTCTGAAGAAGTTCTTCCACATATTGATGCAGAACTTCCTGTGCCCCCACTTGAGGCCATCGCCCCTTGTCCTGTCCCCACAGACACTGAGAAGAGGCTGGCCATTTTCCCCTGTGTCCTACACTTACGATATTTATAAACATTGATCAGATCCCTTCTCAGTCTTTTTTCCTCAAGGCTGAACAGCCCCAGTTCATTCAGTGTTTCCTCGTAGGGGAGGTGCCCCAGGCCTTTAAGCATCCTCATAGCCCTCCTCTGGACTCTTTCCAGGAGAACTTCTCCCATGAAGTTCCATGGGCTTTGCCACGGAGTGAGCATCCCAGGCTTTTGTTAGCCTAGCAAGGGAATGATGGTGATGGAAGGCTCGGTGCTTCTGCACCTGCTGTGTATGTAATGAAATCCAGGAAGCAGGCTTAAGCTTTGTACTCTCTGGCTCCTGTTTCACAGGTGTGACTGTGAAGCTTGAGTAGGTGCACCATTTGCCTCTTGGGACCAAATCAAGTATCACACTCTGAAGTTGCTAGCAAAGGGCCTACTTCAATTAAGTCAAAGCACATCCACTTCCAGCATAGCAGTTCGTAATTGCAAACCTCTGTCCCAAGTGTGTCATCATGGGGTTAAGATACTAAATTAATTTGGAAGCCTTAAAGTGTTGTCTAATGCACATTGTTACTTAGCAAAGCAGCATTCAGTCTGGGGAGCTGAGTACACCTACCTAGCCAGAGTGCCTTCCATGTATTGGTTAAGTTATTGCTAGCCCTACTTGTAGCTACAGTGAAACAAATTCTACTGGTAGCAGTATGGAGTTGTGTTTAATGATGCTTCAGATACTGACTTGTCTGAAGACTTTTAAGTGTTCCCAAGAACTTCAAGCTACAAAAACACTTTATCACAAGTTGAAGAAGTAAGAGAACAACGTTGAAGCTACGACACTTGCTAACTAACCATTGTATTTCTGCAATTCCTCACAGGAAGATTAAGACACACTGTGCAGAGCCATTTACTGAATACTGGACATGCATTGACTATACCAACCTGCAGGAGCTCCGCCGATGCCGAAAGCAGCAGGCAGTATTTGACAACTGTGTGCTGGAGAAGTTGGGTTGGGTGAGGCCTGATCTGGGAGAGCTCTCTAAGGTAATGTCACACCTTTTTGTTTGGATAGCCAGAATCTTCTCTCCCTTCTTAGGGCTGTTTTCTCCACACCAGCTCTCAGGCTCTTCTCCCAGACAAAAAGACGTTAATGAACTCAACACTGGAAGCTTGTGGACTTTACTAGAAGTCCAGACTCTTGGAATTCTCCAGGATTTCTTTCCCAGAAGACTTGTACTTTTCTTAGGCGATGCCACTTAAGTCTTGCTTTACTTTGAGTCGAGCTCCTGTGCATGCAGAAATGCCCCTCCCCTCTCTTTTAAGTACTCTGGAGATGGGAGCTCTGGTTAGATCGACAGTGTGTCCTTAGTGTGCTTTGGTACTTGGTAGTTCTTCCTCTAACTTCTCACTCAATCTATCTTTTCCATGAAATGCTGTGACAAGTTGTATAATTTCTTCTTGTTTCGTTTCCAGGTTACGAAGGTGAAGACAGACCGTCCCATGCCTGAGAATGCCTATCACTCTCGACCTAGACCAGAGCCAAATCCACCCATTGAAGGAGAGCTGAAGCCTTCTCCTTTTGGCAGCAGGCTCTTTTTCTGGTCCTGGTAGAGTGGCAGACTGAGCTGTAACTAAAGTACAAAGACTTCCTGATTGCAAATGTTAGTTGCCCAGTATGTGTTGGGTGTAACTTCAGTCATTAAAGAGCACCAAACCCTTACATGGCTTTGCAGACTTCTTTAAACACACACATGGTAGCAACTACAAAAAAATACCTCAATGCTCTCTGCAGTCATACAGCCCTTAGGACCGTCCTAACGCTGGTAATGTCACTTGCTTGGTGGTGGCTACCAGCCTTATCCAGAATGTGTATAAATGTGGCCTCAGTCTTTGCTGCGCCAATCAATCAAAAACTGGTGTGAGACTTTCCTGTCACTTGGATGAAGGAAACTGGGAACAAACAAGGTGTTAATGTCTTCCTTGAGTCTTGCAGCTCATAACTGTGCATTTTTTTCCCCATGTCATAACCTAAAATCTGTCTTGGAGCCAGGATTTAGGCTGACTCTGGGGCTTCTGCTACGTGTGAGGTCAGTACTGTTTCTGATCTAAAGATCCTTGGTCTGCTTACCAGGTGCTCACTTGTGCAGCTAGGTCAGTCGCTTCCATCCTCTTATTTTTTTCTATTGAGCTACTTCATCAGAAAAATGACACTAATTTTTTCAACACCTTTAGGGAACAGTTACCTCCTAAAGGACTGTCCTGTCCCGCCCCAGTAAGCAGCATGAGAGGATGGCTTGTATTCTGTCCCAGGGCCCTGACTTGAAGAGCTTGGGGCAGATCCTTCCCTTTGTTTCACTGTGTTCCTCTTTCTAAGAGGAGCACATCTCTACAGTATCAGAAAGATGTATGTTTCATAGTCTCTTCTCTACTTCCATCCAATAGCAAGAACCTTACTACAAAGCTCTTTTCCTGAAGCTGGGTGCAGTTCAGCTTGGTCTGGGCCGTATTGTGTAGCCTGATCCACAGCAAAGATTTGAACAGGGCTCTGCTCCTGGAGTAGCTGGCTGTTACTAGGATCTGAAGGCTTACCATCCCCTTGTTTGGGGCAGGATTAAACTGTAATGGGTTTGTAGCTGCAGCATATGTTTCTGATCCGTGGAGCTAGAGGGAAAATTGTGTAACATCTAAAAATAGCTCAAGCACTATGTGGCTGGTGGGTTCTTGCTACTTTATGCTTGGGTGTGTTGACTGAAACTTGAAGCAGGTGCTATGGCATCCCTGTTTGCATTTTAATGTGTGTTTTGTGCTGTCTTAGCAGCTCCTTGTCTAAACCAGTGTGATGGTGTGCACCTCTGCAGTTCCTCCTTCCAGATCCCTGCTGGCATTTCTGAGCAGCACATGCTACTGAAGGAAGATAACCCCTTTTCTGCAGAGATTGAAATTAGGACAAGCTTGAGGTCTAATTACATTCAGCCCAGTGAGTGAAATGAGGTTTGGACAAGGAGAGGATGAATTGTTCTGGGATGTTAACACGTGTCACATCTGATCTTAGGTTGCTGACCTACTCCAATAGTTAGTCAACCTCACAGAAGGACTTTTCAGATACTGCTTACTATGTTTTTTTAATAACTTACTATTGTCAGCATGACGTATGAACATTGCACTGCTGAACATCTGCTTTTGAATAAGCAGGCATGGGCATTCCAGGAGTCAGCCCCTCATCATAAGTGAAGAGCATTTCTCCCATTGAAACACTTCTGCAAAGAATGAGGTGCCTGAATAGGGGGGCAGTTCTTTGAAACAGCCTTTTACCATCCCCACCCTAAAGCTGGCTAGCACTGTAAGCAAAGAGAGTGATTTATGCTGCATCCTCAAAGGGTTAAGATTGTTCATCTGTATGGTGACAGCTGAATCTACTACCCCTTGGGTCAGAGGTGGCTGATCCCCAGACCACCTGAAAAATCAGACCTGGCTGCCTGCTCGCCTGGGTTCCCACTTCACTCTCCAGCAGGAGCAGGCAGGTGAATGTACAGGAGGGAACAGCAGAGGAGGGCAACAAAGGGGTAAAGTCAAGTAGAATTCAGCTGTACTGTGAGCACTTCTTTCATTAACCTCTTTGCACTAATTGCTTCTTGTCTTTATCTCTTGGCTGGATGGCTGTGAAGGAGCATTGCCAGAGGTCTGTGTCTTGGTGCTTTGGACGGTGGCTGCGCGTAGCTATTGCTGTTCAAAATCATTGTGCAGCTTGACTCAAATGTAGATGCCCCCTTTGGAGCTGTAATGTTTTCTTGGAAACTTTAGAGCAAGTGAATGTCAAGATGGAGTAAAGACCATAAAAGTATTTTTGAGGAATGTATCTTGACATTTTTTTGGCAGATGGAGAGCAGACGCGGACAGATTCGACACAGAGATTTCACTGGCCATGTGAGGAGTGTTATTTGTTATGTTGTAGGCTCTTGGCTCTGCCAGAGCTTCTAATCGTGTCAAATTAACAAAACTTTAAGCTAGTGAGTGGTAGCTTGCCACCCCAGGGGTTAGATTAGCCAGAACCTGCTCTGTTCTTCCAGATTATCTAATCTCAGTGGGGTAGGAGCGTGCATTTCTGGTGCAGCAGGATTGTGTGGCTCTACCACAGCAGCATCCTACTGAGGAGAAATTCCAAGACACCCAGCAGTTTCCTGGTCTCAAATGGTTCTGTGTAACTCCCAAGGTGCAAGGGCTGGAAAAAGTGCACTTGCTGTTAGCTAAAAAGACCAGGAGCCCAACAGCAACTCCTGCTCTGCTTTTAGCCACCACACTGAGCAAGTGGTGGCAAGGAATTGGTTTTATTTAGTGCTCTTCCCAGTTTTGAGAGCTGTGTTGCATGTCACATTATCCATATTATCATCCCTGGTAAGAGGCTTCAAGAGTCAGTCTGGATGGAATTAGCCTTTCAGGTGTTTGTAAGCTGAGATGGGCCAGGGCAAAACCCCATTTTGTCCTCCTCTTCCTCAGCCTTCAGTTGCAGCGTGGTTCTGGAGTCCATAAATGCAGGTGGGTTCCCCCTCCCCTTCCTAAGAAAAGAGAAAACCCACGTCTCTACCAGGGATGCATGATTGTAAAAGAACCTTTACCTTCAGAACAGGGATGCTCCTACAAAGTCAGAGATGAGATGTGGAGCTCAGGGTAACTTTGTGAAGCCCTCTTGAAAGCTTGCTGTGGGCTCTTGTACCGGGAGCCCTCTGAAACCGGATCCATCTGGATACTAAGAAGAGATTCCAGACTCCCTCTTGTGGCTGCGCTAAGCTGGTCGTGGGCACGTGTGGGAAGCGCTGGCTGTCACCAGTCCTAGGGCTGCTCCGGTGCTGCTGGTAGAGACTTGATGAGGGCTTTAGTGTCCGCTACAAAATTCACTTGAACTGTTGTCTCAGCTTGGGGTTGTTTTCCCTCCGTGGGAACACTCTTGCGTTCTGCATGAAATGAGCAGAGGAAGGAAAACGGTTTGTAAACCTTCAGCTCACCTCAGTCACATTTCATGTGACTTATGGAAGGGAAGGCAGGGCCAAAGTGCATGGAGGTGGTGAGGAAAAGCCACTGTAGATTACATTTGTTTCCCTGAATCCAGAAAGGGGGTGTCCCTGGCGCTGCAGAGAGCGGGATGGTTCTGGGCCTGTGGGCCAGTGCTGGCCACGAGACAGGGGAATGTGGGAAACAATATTTCATTTTATTTAAAAGCCCGTTATTTCTTTTTATTAGGAATAGATGTGACCAAATGGTGTTAATAAAGCAGCCTTGCCCTTCCGTTCATAGGGCTGGGGGGGTTTCATGTGAGCCCTTCTAGCTGGGGACTCAGTCTTTTTCACAGTGAGGGTGAGGGAGCCCTGGGACAGGCTGCCCAGGGGGTGTGGAGTCTCCTTCTCTGGAGAGATTCCAGACCTGTCTGGACACCGACCTGTGCGACCTGTCCTAGGGACCCTGCTTTGGCAGGGGCTTGGACTTGATGGTCTCTGGAGGTCCCTCCAACCCCTAGATTCTGTGATCTAAGTCTGTTTTCAGACACTTTCTGCGGGGTTGAGTGTGGTGCAAAAAGCACTTTGGCAAAGGGAGAAGATGTGAGAAAACACAGACCAGCAAACCCAAGGCAAAAAGCCTGTAGTGTTATTTTGGGTATTAAGGCAGTAAATCAGCCCCGTGAGCAGAGGCAGATGCTGAAAGCTGGGGGGTGGCTCCCAGACCCCAAGGGCAGGTCAGCAACATGCCTCGCTCAGCGGTGCAGGGTTATTCCTGGGCTTGGTTTCTGCTTCAACAGAAAGTTTCTCCTCTCCCTTGCATGTGTTGTGAGGCGCAGGTTCCTCTCCTGGGTGATGCTGGTGCCTGACGAGCGCAGCGCAGCCGGAGCAGGCGATGCAGAGAGCTGCGCTGCCTGTGTGCTCTGAGTCTGGCTGGCTGAGAGCTGCTCCAGGCTGCCAGGGGCTGGGATTGAAACCTGCTGGGATGTGAAGAGCTTCTGCTGTACCTGACTGCATCCAGGAACAGGGGCTCAAGGAAAAGAAATGCCAGCATTCAATAAGGTAAAAGCTCTGCTACCTTCCCTGCATCCCAAGCATCTCCCCATCGCTGCTGCCTGCAGAACAGCTCCGATGGTGTTTGTCTGCGCTTGTCTCTTGCAGATGCCTGAACAAAAGGATTCCAACCTGCGTGTTCCTGTGCTCTTGGCTGGGCTGGCAAATGCAGATCGTTCAACTGAGTGTTTGGTTCACGCTGTGTTCTGCAGCACAAAATGGCGAGCAGCTTTTGCTGTTTTGATAGGGTTTAAATTAATTTCTCCCTTCTCACCAGGGGAAATGAGGGCTGGGAAGAACGGCCATGCCTGTTGCTTTGTTAAGCTCGGCTTTGGCTCCAATTCTGGCACCAAGAATGGAAATAAAATACAGGGAAGGGGAGCTTTATAAAAGAGCTATGGGTCTGCTCCCAAGTTGATAGGTTAAACTGTACAAAACACGGACTCTGAGGCATCGCTCTAATATTTGTAAAATCAGCATGGCAGCTCTGTTAAGGGCTATGAGTCACCCTGAGGGTGGTTCAGCTCTTTATAAGTAGTAGCACAGCCTTCGGCTTCCACGCGAACGGGAGCGAGAATTTTAATGGAGTCAGAATTACCCCTTTGGTTAGTGCACTGTCTGACCTCTGCTTTGTTCTCACTGCCTCCCGTTTACAGCTGTGCAGAGACTGGAACCTGACCCATCTTTGTCTGGGAGAGAAGGACTGGATGGAGCTTAAACATGGATTGCATCAGTTGTAACCATGTGTCCCCCAACCCCCGTCCCGCTGCCCCTCCTGTCCCTGGCCCGCAGCTCTCTCCCCACAGACCCTGTGCCTGAGCTCTGCCCGGGATGCCGTCAGGTGTGGCCCGGCTTCGCTTTGGCTTCCAGGAAGCTGCTGACAGCAAGGCTGACCCCGGCCATGTGCACGCAGCGGGAGGCTCTGCCTGTCCCCAGGCGCAGCCTCGGGCGCTCGTGGCCAGCCTGCGCTCCAGGCTAAACAGAGGAAGGTGAGGGTCAGCAGCAGAGAGCTCTGCCCAAGACTCAGGAAGCACATTTTGGCAGAGGAAAGAAATACAATACAAGCAGGGAGGGAAACTCAGCTTCCATCCCACCCCCTCCAAGAAGCTTTTGGCTCCCTACAGCTGCTGGAGTCTTTACCATCGCTTACTGGGCTCTTTATTGTTCCAGGCTTTCGGGTGTTTGTTTTCTGTCTTTTACGCCAGCGCGTTGCAGAGAACGGAGCGATACCCCAGCAGCACGGAGCAGAGGGTAGAGCCCTGCGCTGGGGGACAGGCAAACCCCTGCTTCCCTTTCCTGCCTGTCACTATCTCATTGTGTGGCCTTGGGGCATGTCGCTTCCCTCGCTGCCCTGGGCTGCCCTGGCTCCTCAGTGCCATGGGCTGGTTCCACCCAACTCTCTGCTTGTTTACTCAGCCGCGGCCTTGTGAAGCGCCTTGGAGGAGTCGCGGGGGAAGCTCTGCAGGGCTGCGGCCTGCACGGACCCATTGCTCAAGGGGAGCCCCAGAGCAAGTGACGGGGCCATGTATGGGTGGGTAGAGAATGGTGGGCCCATCGCCATCCTGTGTCGCTCCATCCAGAAGCTGCTGGTGGTTTGAAGCCTTTTCCTCTGCGGCCTCTGCCTGTTGAGCCCTCTGAGCAGACTGGCAGCTCTGTGATGGGGAAGGTGGTGGGAGTCCTTGCTTCCCCTGGCGCGGGAGAGGAGCAGCACCTGTCAGGGTGTCTCCAGTTCTGAGCACCGGGGTCTCTCCCTGCTTTCAGCTTGGAGCCGTTGTTGGCAGCAGTGGCAGGGCAGCGTGTGGAATCGGCTGCGTGGGGGGAGCCAAGGAGCAAGGGAGGTGGCTGCAGGAACTAAAGTCCCCAAAACACGTGTTGATCAGTGCCCAGCGCTTGTCCTTGCACACCCCGCTCTGCTCCCCATCATCGCCTGCTCAGAGCCTTTGTTTCTTCTGAGCATGAGTGAAACCAGTTGTGGGATGTTGTGTTCAGGGCATGACATAATCCCAGTCTGGGACTCCGCTGGAGGAATCCTTTTGAAGATTTACTTAGCCTGGCTAATTACAATAAAGCTATGGAGGTGCTGCACTCGAAATGATTAACAGCTAATAAGCAGGGGTTTCTGCTTTCTTGGGCTTTTTGCTAGGAAACAAACCAGAGCCGCGCTGGCTGCGTCAGCGGCCTTTTCTTTTAGGAAGGAGCTCTGTCAGGGGCTCACTAGCACATGTGCAAAGCCACTGTCCTTCTCTGTGTCACTGGGAGCAGGTTTTTCTTTAAGCCTGAGCCATGACAATAGCCCCTGGGATTTATGTGCTGTTTGTTGATGTTTTCACTTTCTGATGAGCATCCTTAGTTTCCCTGCAGAGCTCAGCTTGTGTCAACTGCAGAGGGAGGGTCTGAGGGAAGGTAGCATTAGCTGCAAATGCCCCTTCTGTCCTCAACCCCTCTCAAAATGCCCCTATTTAATGCACTTAAAATCTGAATTTGAATCCCTACTTCCATACATAGTCACAGTTAGCTGTTTTTGTCCTTCAAATGCATACTTGCTACCCATTCCAGCACTTTCACAAGGTCTTGGAGAGGTTGTATCATTGCATGTTGTCTGTATTAAGTCCATAGTGCCTCATTTTTGGTGGTGGGGCAGGTTGGTGTCACATCTGTAGCCATGTTTCATAGGTGTGACATCCTGTGCACTCATTCGAAACTCAAGGGGTCAGTGTATGGACACGTGAAGTGCTGGGAGAGGGTTCTGGGCTGAGCTGGAAGCTGGTGGGTGGTGGTAGCTGCGTGGCTCCCACCAGACTCCAAAGCCACCAGGAACCTTGGTAACATCAAGCCCCATCTTGGGGTTTCATTCAACCGTGGCAGGCTGGGTGCCCCATGGATCTGTGGGGCAGAAAGGCCAAGCCCACCAAGCCCCACAAGCGTCCACCTGCCTCCACCATTTCCAGCACACCAGCAGCTCCTGAGGAGCAACCAGAGCTACCGGGTCCTGGCGCCGAGCCGAGCCCGGCAGCGGGCCGTGGGTGGCTGGGCCCTGGTGTGGTGGGCAAAGTGCTGTCGGAACAAAACTGAATCGAAGTGATTCTTTTCTTCTCCCCTTGGTCTGTGAGGAAATCTTTTTCCATTTACTATAAAACATGGTCCTTAATAGTGCTGAAGTGTTCTACGTATTTTAAATAAACATGAGTGGATTTGAGCCCAGGAGGACATGAAATAATGCAGCATTTGCGGGGTACCGGCCCGGCACACATGTCAGCAATTTGGCTGCCTTGTGTACTTTGGCTTTTAAAAAAGCATTTAAAAGTAAACAAATGAAGGAAAATCTGGCAGCTGGATTTCAAAGTAAATTGCTTTCAGCTGATATACCCTGTTTCCAGCTTGCTTGGGTAGTATCAAGCCATACACATCCAGCGAGAAGAGCGAGCGGCCAAGGAGAAGAGCGGGGGTGGGAGGGAGAACAAAAGCAGGGAAGTTCTGTGGATTTAATTCTTCCATTTCCTTCCTTTGCACCAAACACTCCCTGCCTGTCACTGCCCTCACGTTGGGCAGGTTAATGCTTCAGACAGCAAGCTGTGCTCCATCTTTGCTTGGCCCCCAGTTCTGCTGGGCTCTGCCTACCTTCCATCAGGCCTGGGGATGGGATGGGATGGGATGGGATGGAATGGGATGGAGTAGCATCCATGGGATAGCATTAATTGGTGGAGAGCTCAGCTGCTCCATCAACCCCCACCCCTACTGTTGCCCTGACGAGCATGGGGAGAGCCCCATCCTGCAGACAGGGCATGGCCCAAACCCCACAGACCAGCAGGATGAATCCATCCCACGAGGGGTCTGCACAGGCGTGGACCAGGGCGCTGCTCCCCCAGGACTGCCAGCTTGGGGAGGGCATCACCCCTTCGCTGGCGGAGGGAAGCGGAGCTGGAAACGGCAGAGATAAGAGAGTCATTAGAGGAGCGCGGGCTGTGGCAAGGCTCCTCCGGAAGGGCCTGGTGTGTCCCGTGAAGGAGGAGATTCAGCAAATGCTGACAGATAATAACGAGGTCCCAGGCTGGACAAAGAGGGGAGGTTGCTGAGGTCATGCTTTGGCTCAGCTTCGGGCTCCTTCTGCTTTGACTCGCGTTTCCTCAAGTTTATACAACTTTCTGTGGGTTGGTTCAGTGGAAAGGGCAGAGGAAACTGGTGGGTCTTAAATCCTGGCGGCGCAGGGCCGGGGCAGGGCTGCTCTGAGCCCTCCGGCAGACCCTGCACACATGGAAAATGTGCCCAGGGCTGTGAGCAGAGCTCGGGGCGAGGGCAGCAGCCACCCAGTGTCCCTCAGGGGCTCCCAGCCATGACATGAGCTCCTGCTGGGGCACAGGAATGCCAGGAGGTGCGATGCCCTGCGCAAGGGAGCAGTTAGTATGATCCCCTGCAATGACTCTTCTCCTCCCCATAACTCAGGGAATGAGCTCCCTTTCCTGGCTCAGGACGGACCCTCGTGGCTCCTGGCAGCGCAGAGGTGCTGCCAGCTGTACCCTGCAAGGCAAAACCTTCGGGGTGGGCAACACAGGAGGCAGGCGGGGCACAGCCAGCGTCCTCGGCACGCGCTGCTGCGCTGGGAGCCAGCGGGGCTGGCTGTGCCCGCGCTCCGGCTCAGCTCTCATTATCCCTTGGCACAGCAGGCCCCTGGCAGCAGTGTCGGGAGCTGGCAGTGCCCGCACGCACCTGCCGGCGCAGTGAGCTCACCGGCAGGTTCTTGGCTCTGTTAATGTGATGGAAAGTCATTTTTAGGCTCTTTCCCCTCTGCCACCCACGTGGGCTCCAGCACCCTGCCCTGGCTGGTGGGTGCACAGGGGGGTGGCTTCTCCCTTGCAGGGAAGGCAGCCCCCCTCCTGCAACATGCGTGGGGAGAGGCCATGGGACACAATGCAGAAGAATCTCTCAGTTGCTTTAATTTTTGTTTTAAGAAAGGCAGTCGGCTCCCGGCTGGTCCCTGGGGGTAGGAGATGGGGCTGCCAAGCTTTGCTCTGGCTTGGGAGCATGTCTGCACTCCCTGGGTCCCACATCCACTCCCTGGATGTAATTTTGGAAAGTGAAGCAGCTGAGCAGGTCTCCCACCCATCTCCCACGAGCCACAGGGCACAGGGTCTCCTCCACGCTGGGAACGGCCATCCCACAGCCTTGCTGGCTCTGGGAAATTCCATGTCCCTGCAGCATGTGCTCCCCAGGGACAGCTTTGCTTTGCCTCCTTTGCATGGGGCTTGTGCTCTCCTTGCCTGCTCCAGCAGAAGGAAATCCCCCCACCCCACCCTACCCCACAGGGCCGGGTTTGGTCCCAAAGCACTGATGGGCAAACCCCACTGCAGTGGGTGGGCGGAGGAAATTGGGAACCGCGGTCCCTGAGGCGGGGTTGATGTGGATGAGTGTGGGCATCTCCAGCTGATCCAACCACTCTGGGTCCTTTATGGATGACAGAGATCAGGACAAATACATCTCGAGCAGCCAGGGGGTTGATTTTTCTCCTCCCAAGGGGTTTCACCCAGGAGCTGGTACTAGGGCAGGGTTGGGTCCGGTCTGAGCTGCCGCATCACTGTGGGGAAGGGGGGGGAGAGGGCCCCCAGGGCCAAACTGGAGCAGCTGCACTTGGAGTTTCCACTGCTCCCACCACTGGTTCAGCTCACAGGGCCGGCATCACGCCAGCCACGGGGATGGCAGGAGAGCAGCTGCAGTGATGGAGGGCTCTAGAGCCAGCCTCTGGATTTGCTCTGCGTGGGGGAGCAGCCGTGGGGATGGGCTGGGGAACGCAGCAGCAGCAGCAGCAGCCCTCCTTCAGCAGGATGGAGCCAACCCCGGTGAAGACACTTGCTCTGGATGTCCCCGTGATTAACG
Organism: Zapornia atra; assembly: GCA_013400835.1. NCBI lineage: Eukaryota > Metazoa > Chordata > Aves > Gruiformes > Rallidae > Zapornia > Zapornia atra. The sequence goes on from VZTU01026272.1 coordinate 44,156, forward strand.
GAAGAATATGTAAATGTATAGGGCCGTTGCCATAGCTACGGCAGGAATCCCGGCTGGTGCTGGGGGAGGCAGAGCCCCCGGCCCAGCCTGGGTCAGGATTTGCATTCCCGGCGCAGCGGCACCCCGTGAACCCCACGGTGCTGGCACGGGAGCAGCCGGGCTGTGCCGACCCCCGTACTGCTGCCACATCCCCAGTGCAGGCGGGGGACGGTCCCTCAGCAGCCTCCCACCGCTCACCGTCCTGCAGCCACTGCCTGTGGCGTGGTAGCGTCATCCTGGGGGGGGGTGTAGCCTCTCGCCGAGACGGGTGCACCCCAGCCTGGGTACAGGGTCCCCATGGACAAAACACCCTCAGGGGAGGGATGTCCCTGAGTTCCTGTGGTGAGGTCTTGTCTCGGAGCAGCAGGAAGCTGGGGGAAACCGGGATGAGGGTGAGGATGAGGGTGAGGATGCCTGCTGTGCCCATGACCCTCCTGCTCCAGGTGCCCCAAAGCCTCGGGACCTCCCAGCCCACCTCACACCAGGTGAAACCCTTCCCAGCAGCTCGTTTCTGGCTGATCCTATAAAGCTGGGGGGAAGAGAGGCTTCTCCTGTATGGAGTCTGTGGAGCCAGCCTGCCTGCTGCTCTGGTGAGTGCTGCAGGGTTGGGTTGGTGCAGGGGATGTGTTGTGCCACAGATCAGGCTGTGTCACTCACTGGTGTAGCTGTCACAAGCCCTGTCAGGAGCCCTTGTCCCTTGGTGGGCATCACATGTGCTGCTGGCAAGTGCTTGTGCCCCAGCCCTGTATCCTGCAGCAACAGGGTGAGGGTGGAACTGCTGCCATTCAAGCACACAAACCCACAAAGTTCCGTTCCTTGCACATCCCCTGCCTGTGGGATGCACAGGGTGCTTAAAGCTCTCTGAGGGAGACCAGTTGCTCCCATGAGCCAAGAAACATGGGTGGGATGAGGACTGAGCCTGTACCCTGTGTAACTTGTGCTGTGTGGGGTGATGCTGGACTGTGGCTGGTGGGGGGGGTGTGTGGGGACAGCTCTCATGCTGAAGGTGTTCTTGTGTTTATTCTCAAGCTATTTTGCAAACCTGACTTGAAGCAAGATGGTGGAATCCCGCTCCTGGTCTGAAGCCCCTCTGAGCATGGTGTGTGGGGCAGGCAGGGACCCCACAGCCTGCACCGGCTGCAGCTCGTCCCAGCTCCTGAAGGCAACAGGGGTGCAGGGACCCCCAGTCCTGCACCCCTTCCCTGGCTGGCCCTGGGTTTCGGTGCTGTGAGAGGGCTCAGCCTCTTCCAACAGCAGCGTGCGCGGCCGGGCGCTCAGTCTCCTATTTCCTTATAATTTAAGAGCCTTCCTCAACATTAATCTTTTTATTTTTATTTTGACAAATGTATGTTTCCAGGAAGTTGCTGAGGTCAAAGCAGCATCTGTTGCTCGTTATTTTGGGGGATGCAGAGGGTCTTTGTGAGGGTTTCCAAAGCAACAAGGAATTAAGTGGTTTGTAAAGCGGAGAGCAGGAATGAGGAGCGGGCTGGGGCTTCCCGAAAGGCGGCTGAAGATGCTGATGAAAATCAGATCAGCTTGCCTCTATTTTCTTGGAAACTTGATCTATTTTTCTTGTACGACTGTCAGCCCGACTCCCGTATTTCAAGTGCTTGGCCGCTGCGAGCTCTGCCTTTCGGCGCTGGGATTAGCGAGGCCCCGATCAGATCTGCTTTCCCCAGGCCCACACCGGGCCGTGCCGGCAGGGAGGACACAGGCTCTGGGATGGGAACAGAGCAAAGCTGTTGGGAGAGGGAGCGCGGGTCCCCTGGTGCAGTGTTGGCTGGGAACACAGGCTAGGCACCCCTGTGATGGGCACCAGCCCTCCATCCCCTGCCCCGGGGAGTGCCCTATCCCCCAAATCACCCCACAATCACACTGCACAGCCCACTTGCACTGCACAACCCCCGGGGACCTGTGGCAAAAGCTGCTTTTTCTTTCAAAACAACCCGGGGAGGGTGCGGAGCCAAGACAAGGGCTGCAAGGAGCCCGGGAGATTTATTGCTGAGGAAATACTTTCTCCAGCGAGGGCCGGCGGCCGCAGCAGGAACAATGGGAGATTCGCAGCACGAACAAAGCTGATTTCGTTCTTCTTTTTTATCAATGCCTCTTTCCTTGCGGAGCCTCCCTTCCTGGAAGTGGGAGATGCAGCTTCCCCCGTGCGCCGGCCGTGTAATCAGCAGGAATGGCCATATCCTGGCTGGGAAGCGAGCTGTGAAACGCTGTCGCCTGCTGTGATTTATGAGCCCGTGGCAGCGGCCAGCGGCGGGGCTGGCCTGGGGACAAGGTGCCAGGGCGCGTGCAATATCCACGTATTCTTTCTCCTCCTCGCCGGCTTCCCCGGGGAGCTGCTGGAGGAAGTTAATGGATTAGACACACACGTTCCACTTGATTTTTATTTTTTTATTGCTGTGTCTTTCCAAATGCCTTTAGCAGACGTGTGAGCACAATGGGGCTGGGCGATGAGCATCCCGGCTGGGCGGGCAGCGGGGCAGGAGCCTGCCTGGAAAGGTCAATGTGAAGAGCGTTTGCTTGGGGACATGGGGACAGCCTGTCCTGAGTGGGTATCATCCTTCCCTGCCCAGGAAGGTTCGTGGGGTCAGTGTGCTCAGCACTGCAGAGCACAGCAGAGTTATGATGACTCCAGCTCCTCTGCAGCCAGAGCATCCTTGGGGCGTAGGATCGGTGCTCAGCACTGCAGAGCAGCAGAGTTATGGTGACTCCAGCTCCTCCACAGCCAGAGCATCCTTGGTGCATCACAGCATCCTGCCTATGAGTTTACTGGCACCATTGGATGCTGTGCCTGGAGCCGTAACATCCTTCCCCAGAGGTGTGACAGCGCCGGTTCCGTGCCCGTGCTCCTGCCACGCCGCATCGCACCATCCCTGCCCGGTACCAGGAATATGAAATAATTATTCCAAGTGATCAGATTTTAATTATGCAACACAGAGGATGATTATTGTATGCCAAATTGGTGCCGAGTGCTTAGTTATGTATATGCCAAATTTAGTCTATACTATTACACCCAGTGGGTGGCCGTAGACAATCAGGAAGTAATTAGTTTTGCTGGAGGTTGTTCGCCTGCCTGGTTCGCTGTGCTGTCTGGGGAGCGTCTTGCTGCGCTCTGTGAATGCTGCGGGCTCTGAGTTCAATACCGTCTTTTTGTGACAAGCTAATAAGCTGTCTGCATGGCGGCCTGTAATTAGCACTGTCGATATTCATTTGGAAAGGGAGACCGCGCGGAGCGGCTCCGCTGGCGGCGCGTCCCTTTGTGGCGGCTCTGGGCTGGTCCCTCCGCGGAGCGATGATGGGTGCGGAGCGATGGGGATGCGGCTGGGTGCACCCATATGTGTGTGTGTACAGCACCTGTGGGTCCCCACCTGAGAAAGCGCCCAGCTGTGAGGGGGATGAGCCTCTGAGANTACTGCCATCCTTGCTCAGCCCTGTCCTCCATGGGGGGAGCTCCCATCGGCCCTGGGTGTGGAGCATCCTGCTGCTGTGCTGTCCCATGGTGCTGGTTGGGAAGCTGAGCTGGCACAGGGGGATATAGGGATGTGCAGGGGGTTGGGCTGGGGTGGCCAACCCTCCCCAGAGCTGGGGAGAGCAGCTCTTGGGGACCCCCAAGCATTGCTGGGTAGTGCCAAGGTGTGGTGTGGTCACACCTTTCCAGGCAGCCTGATCCTGAGGGCTCCGGGCTCCTCTCTTGGGCTCTCAGTGCAGAGTTCCCAGGGTGCTGGGGGCTACAATGGCTGGGAGGTCATTGGGACATCACCCCCCAGGGACACCATTTGCAGCTGGTCAATGCCGTGGGGCAGTGGGGACCAGCCTGGATCTGCTGGGTGGGAATTGTCTGAAGTACAGAGCAACTTTTACCTCTGTTACACAAAGGAAACTTTCCTCCTCTTTTTGTCGGAGATGCTCACTCCATTGAGATGATTGGCATACTGGAGAGCTGAGAAACTAAATTGTTTATACACTAATGAATAGAAGCTTGATTGCAAGATCCTGTTTGGAAAATTATAGTGCTGAATTGAAGCCGTACAATTACATCCAAAATGCTGCATATTCATTTCATCTGCTTTGCATAGAGATTAACAAGCGAGCCCTAAAGCAGACTCTGAAATTAAAGCTAACACCAGATTTAGTCACAGGTTACAAACTAAATGGCATTGTTTGATGGATATGAATCTTTACCACCTGCCTGCCTGATGATTGCTAGCAGCTTACCAGACAGCAAAGGAAAAAGTTTCTTCCCATGAAGGAAGCATAATAAGATGCTGGGCTGGAAGTGCCCCCTCCCCGTGCGGGCGGCCCCCCAGGCAGATGTCTGCGGTGGGCCTGGGGAAAGGGCTCCCTGCTCCCAGTCCTGTGGTGCCAGAGGCAGCACCCACTCTGGGGAGGGATGGAGCTTGGCCCTGAGACCTCTGCAGCATCCTGAGTGCTGGGTCTGTTCAGCCCCCAGAGTGGGGCTGTGTCCTCCTGCAATGGGGGCACAGTCTGGCAGGGTCCCCGGCCCCTGAATCACCTATGGGTTCCTTTCCCCATCTTGGAGGGGCTGGGGTGATGCAGGGGGCAGGAGTCTCTTGTTCCCCTCAGCTGCAGGCAGCCCCTGTGGGGTCCCAACACCACTGGCATGTAGCTGATCCCACCCCCAGCTTTGCTGCCTCCACCCGTGGCAGTCCCACCCTGCGTGCTGGGGCTGGGATTTATTTTGGGAGCAGAAACTGGGACAAGGAAGGGCTGAGGGGGATGCAGGGAGCAGGGCCCTGTCTGGGGCTGTGTCAGGCAGCAGTGTAGCCTGTGCAGGGGCTGCGGGTGTGGGGTAGGGGCTCAGGCTCACATTGGGAACAGCCCATCCCTGTCCCAGGAGCCTGTTCCTTGCACGGGGACTTGGGACCCCCACTGTCCCTGATGCTGCGAGGAGGAGATGGGCTTGTGGGACAGGAGGGTGCAGGGCAGCAGCTGCTGGCTTGGGAGCTGCCCTTCCCAGCAGGAACCTTCTCTGGGAACACCCAAGGGACCCCAAATCCCTCCCCAGGGCAGCGGTGTGGCCTGGACTCACTGCACGTGGGCCCTGGGGGGGGCAGCACAGACAACAGCACTTGCTCTGCAAATCAGACACCTTTATTGTTTCCTTTAAAAGTCAGTTACAAACGGCAGCGTTCTGCTTTCCTGCGGAGGGGCTGCTCTCTGCCTGTCACGCTACGGGACAGCCCAGTCACCGGTGGCAATGCCACCAGTCCCCACTCGGCTCCTCTCAGCCAGCTCTGGCATCGCTGTGGCTGACCCAGGGTGCCTGTCCTGTCCCCCCCCGTCCCCCGTGGGAGCAGGGCTGTGCCAGGAACAGGCAGTGTGGCTACTCCAAGTCTCCATTTCTGCTCGACACTTCCCCCACTCCACCCTCCAAGACTTTCCCAACACCCTCTCACAAACACCTGAGGTGGATGAGCATCATCTCCTCAGGTAACCTCCCAAAACCTGCCTGGGCTGAAGGGGACATGGGGCACTGCCATGGCCTCACCTCCATCCCTCACCCAGGGCTGGGTTCTTCCCTTAACTTATCCCAGGACACTTGCACTTCCAAGACCAAACCCAAACTGCACCCGAACACCCTATAACCAACGCGATCGAGCAGCCTCCTGCCTGCAGCCCCCAGCAGCCTGGTGAGGCACAGGGTGGTGGTGGTGGGGCTCTCCCACCCCTGCCCAAGGATGTGGGGTGCACCCTCCCTCCAGGGGCTCACCCACCCCAGCAGTGGGCTCCCAGGGCCAGCCCTGCACCCATTAGAGCCCTCCAGGAGCAGCCCTGGGTGGTGTGGGCAGTGGGTGCTGGGAAGGGGAAAAGGCACCTGTGGAGGGGGGCAGTGGTGGCCTCGCTGTGGAGGGGGGCAGCGGTGTGGCTGCTGTCCCCAGTAGCAGGGCTGGGCACAGCATGGTGCTGGTGGGCCCAGGCTGTGCTGGGGAGATTTGAGTCCATAGTGGCATGGTCGCAGCCTGGCACCCCCCTCGGGGAGTGGCTGTACAGAGAGGTCCTGCTCACACTGCCACTGTGGGTGGCAACTGATGGACCGGGGTGGTGGCAGCAGCCCTGTGCCCACAGCCCTGTGCCGTGCCCCTGCACCCATTGTTCAGCCCCTGGGGATGCTGGCTGGGTGGGAACCCTCCCAGAGCAAGGCAAACCAGCACCAACCGTCCCCGTCCAGTGTGTCCTGGCTTCAGCAGCGCTGGCTGCCAGCTCCTCACCCCCCCAGCTGCCCAGCAGCACCCTGCCAGGGGCTGGGAAAGGCACTGGGAAGGCTGGGGCTGGCGCGGGGCTGCCTGCAGCCACCTGGCCAGCACGGGGATGTAGTGATGAACTGGGAACATGCCTCTGCCAGGCAGCAGCAGAGAGAGGCCTGGTGGCAGAGCTGTCAGGGTCAGGACAGGCAGCAGGAAGGCAGGTGAGCCGGTGCAGACCCAGGCAGGGGCTGGCTGGGGCGTGTCCTGCATGGCAGCCCAGTACGTGGCAGGAGGAACTGCTGCATGGGATGGCGACAGCAAAGGGATCTGCCTCCCAGCCTGGGCCCAGGAGCCACCACCCCCAATGTGGGCTGGTGGAGCGGCGTGGATGGAGCTGCCAGGACAGCCTGCCAGCCAGCGGCCACCTACTGTGGTCCCACTAAGAGGGGACCCTGCTGGGGCCCCCAGCAGTGCCCAGCTCTGGCTCGAGCAGCTCATCTTCTGAGAAGCTGATGTGCAAGCAGGTGTCGTCCAGAGGGGAGAAGGGCAGCGTGCTGTCCATGGGGCTGGCCAGGGCGGCCAAGTCCTTGGCCAGGGCCTCGCTGGCTGCAGGGTCGCGGATGCTGGCCAGGGGGGACATCTGCCCACTCTCTCCAGTCCTGTCCTTGCCCAGAGTGCGTTGGCAGGTCCCTGCAGGGATAGGCTCTGTGCTGGAGGCAGTGCTCCGTGCGGGAGTCCTTGCCTCAGGGTCCAAGAGGGTGAGAGAGCTGGCAGCAATGCTGGTGAGGCTGGAGATGCTGGGGCTGGGTAGGCTCACGTGGGCAGCACTCTCGGGCTTCACCTCCACTTCCAGACTCGGGGAGGTCTTGCTGGACCTTTTGCGCAGGATGGGCGGTGGTGGGTTGAGCTTGGGAATGGGCTGCTGCCGCCTGGGAAAGCAGAGAGGGGAGGGGACAGGTAAATACCTGCATGGGGGGCTTAGGCTGCTGCCCTGGGATGTCCAAAGGATATCTGCTGGGTTCCATCATGCAACCCATTGCCTGTGAATGCTGGTGACGTGGCAGTGACTGTTTGGTGGCAGGGGGACAGGCACAGGGCCAGCACTGACCCCGCAGGGGGTTATGGTGGGTTCCTTCCCCTGCTTATTGCACCCAAGCCAGCACACAGCCCCTAGGCTGCCTGTTGCTGTCTGAGAACCCAGCCCCTCACCCCCTACCCCGCTGCAGGCTCTGCTGCCACGAGCCCTCCAAAACGCATCCTGTGCAGCAGGACCTCTGCCAGGACAGCAGTGGGGAGTGGGGGGTCTGCTGGTGGTGTTCCTGCTCCAGCTGGTGGGAGATAGAGGCCCATCCTACCTGTCCTCATCCCCTCTGTCTGTGTCATCTGCCTTCTGCCGGCTGCTCCCGTTGAGCAGGGCGAACTCGGTGACCTCGGAGCCTTCCACGCGCCGGCTGAGCCCGTCCTGCCCCTCCAGCACAGCCAGGCACTCGTCCCCCTCCTTGCTGCCGTAGCGCTGGGCACCCCGCTCCAGGCTGAGGAGGTTGAGGTAGGAGTCCCCGGGGCCCAGGGCTGGCAGCGAGCCGGGGGCCACGGGGCTGCCCAGGATGCTGGCGGGGGTGGAGGTGGATGGCAGGTGGATGTCCAGGCTGTAGTGGTTCTTCAGGTTCAGGGAGAGGGACTGAGCCAGGGACAGGTTTTGCAAGGAGCGATCAACTGGTATAAGAGAGACAAGGAGCATGTCAGGAGCTGGGGACCTCCAACCAGCTGCTTCCCATGACCATGAGGGTGCAGAGATGCTCCAAAGTCCCCCAGAGCCTGCTGGGATGGTACTGGGAGTGCTCCAACTGCTCCCTATGACCATGAGGGGTGCAGAGATGCTCTGAAGCCCTCCCAGAGTCCGCTGGGCTCATACTGGGAGCACCCTGACTGGTCCATGGGACCACAACAGGTGCAGAGATGCTACAAAAGGGATGGTGCAGGGAGCACCCCAGCACCCAAACAGCCCCCCTCTCTGAGAGGGGGTGACTGTGCTCACCCGGCTGCCGGTGTTGCTCCCGGGCTTCCAGCACCGTCAGCTGCCGCACCAGCAAGGAGACGTGCTGGAGCAGGTCGCGGTTGGTCAGCAGGAGCTGCCGTACCCGGGCCTGAGCTTCGATCCGCGCCGCCGTTTCGGCCGCCAGCTGGTCCTTCAGGAGCTGCACCTGCGGGACAGGGCGATGCGGGGCGGGATGGGAGATGCGGGACGGAACCGGGAGATGTAGTGGACAGGGGTGGGGCGGGCCGGGCCGGAGAGGTGCGGGATGGGAGATGCGGGCCG
>VZTU01026272.1:52786-78259 GCA_013400835.1 Zapornia atra
GGCGGGCCGGGCCGAGCATCCCCGGGATCCCCGGGAGCGGCGGCGCTCGAGCGCCCCCTGCCGGCCCCATCGGTCCCCTCCCGTCCGTCCCGGTGGAGCCGCGGGCGGGCGATGCGGCCGCATCCCGGGAAGGGGAAACCCGGTACCACGGCACGAGCGCAGGAGGGGCCCAGCCGGGGCGCGCAGCGGGTGCTGGTTTGGGCCAGAGACGCTGGGGCGGGAGAGCTTCCAAAAGTGGGATGGGACAGGGGCTGGCGACTCGGGGGGGCCCCTGCTGGGGGGAGCCGAGCCGTGCTGCGAGCGATGCTGCGGGCGATGGATGCTGCGAGCTATACCGGGAGCTACACTGCAAGCACCACTGCAAGTGATGCTGCAGACTATGCTGCAAGCTATACTACAAACTACGCTGTGAGCAATGCTGCAAGCTCCCCACATCACTCCCTTCCCAGCACGGGGTGCCTGTCCCTGCTGCCAGCCCAGCCCGGCCTGGCCAGAGGCTGGAGCAGGGAGAGGAGAAAGGCTGGTGCCACCCGAGGTGGGGGCAGGACACATACCTGGGCCACGGCCACCTGCGTCTGCTGCTGCTGCTGGAGGAGCTGCTGCTGGAGCAGCTGGAGGCAGTGCTGGGAGGCCAGCGGGGTGATGGAGGCTGAGGAACAAGGGCTGCTCGGGCTGAGCAGCTGCTGGGAGCTGGCAGGGTGCAGGGAGCAGTTCTCGGCATCCTGGGCACAAAGAAATGGGCAGGGTGAGCAGGGTGACCAGCCTGGGCTGGGATTTGGATTGTGCTTCCCCATGGCACTGGCCCCAGCGAGGCAGAGCAGCTCCCAGCACCAAGGGGTTGTTGAGGGCACAGCCCTGGGCTTGGTATCAGGCCCTGCAGGTCTGAGCACGGAGGGCAGATCCCCAGGCAGGGGGTCCCCGAGGAGACCCGAATACCCACCGCCTTCCCCAGGCCAGGTGGTTTCCTGTGGCCTGAAGCTACGGGGCTGGGGGGTGTCCTGCCTCCCCTCCCCTCCCTAGCGCTGGGTGACTGCTCCAGCAGAGCCCCCCATGCTCTGCCCTGCCTGTACCAGTGGGCTCTCCGGGGCTGCATATGAAGCCTGCGCAGCCCCACACACCGTGTGCCCCAGCTCTCACCCTTCCCCCCACCCCAGCATGGCTTAGCTGCAGGTAAAGCAAGAAGCAGGGAGCACGGAGTGGGGGTGTGCTATGGGGTCTCCTTTAAGCCCTTCCTCATCAAGCTGCGATAGAATGACTGCAAGCAGCGGAACCCCAGCAGTGGCAGAGTGCATGCACTGTCCCCCCAAGCCACACCCCATTACCTGGCAGATCTTATCCTTTGAGGCTTGCCCAGGTTTCAGCATGCCCAGGTCCCCCCTGGCAGCGGGCAGCTCCCCGGGTCCCCTCTCGGGGACACAGATGCCGTCAGAGTCGATGCCAACCTCATCCGCGTCTGTGATCTTGGAGCCCTTTATCTGGTGAACTTCAAACGAGATGGAGGAATAAACCCCAGCCCCGCCCTGCCCCCAGGGTCGCAGCAAGGACCAGGGTGGGCAGCCAGGGTGGCAGCTGGAGACAAGGGCCAGGACTTGCTGGGTGCTCCCAGTATGAGCCCGTGCATCACCTTCCAGCGGCTGCTCCTCGGCCGACTTGTCGCTGGCGCCGTCCGCCTGCCCGTCGGCGTTCTGCAGGGCGTGCTGCAGGCTCAGCTTGTGGCACACCTCGAAGGCCTGTCCCACCGTGCGCACCACCCGCATCGCCTGGCTCTGCGGAGCAAACCCTGTGCTGCTCAGCACCGCCGCACCCAGGCTGCTGCTCAGCACCCACACTGCTGCTCAGCACCCAGGCTGCTGCTCAGCACCCACACTGCTGCTCAGCACCCACACCGCTGCTCAGCACCCACACTGCTGCTCAGCACCCACACTGCTGCTCAGCACCCAGGCTGCTGCTCAGCACCCACACCGCTGCTCAGCACCCACACTGCTGCTCAGCACCCAGGCTGCTGCTCAGCACCCACACCGCTGCTCAGCACCCACACCGCTGCTCAGCACCCAGGCTGCCGCTGCCGGCTCCAGCGCTGATGGGAAACCAGGAGCCTTCGCCCCGCTTCTCACCCCAGGGGTGCCACATGCCGACAGGTCTCTTTCTGTGCTGGGGGCATCCAGCACTGCCTGCAGCAGGACCTGCTCGTGGCATCCCTCCAGCCCCTGCCCGGGTGCTCTGGGCTGAGACTGAGGGGCTGCGCTGCTGCCCAGGCTGGGCAGGAGGGGACAGGCACCAGGCATTTTTATTTTAGGGACATCCAGCACTGGCGCCTGGTCTCTCCCCAGGGATCTGCACCCTCTGACCCCACAGCTGCTTTGGCTGGTGCACAGTCCCTTGGAGACCCAGGGAGGACCCTGCTGCAGCCCCAGCAGCATCCTACCTTCTTCTTCGACTTGAAGACGTTGCACCTGAAGGAGTTGTTAGCCCCATCCCTCGCGATGTAACTAAATATCTTCAGGTCTTGTGAATCGTGAGACACGTAGAAGATTCTAGGTGGGAGAGAGACAAACAGAATTAAGCACCCCGAGGAGCCTCAGAGGCTCCTGTATGTCCCCAGGACTGGCTGGCTCAGCACCCTGGGCTGCAGGACCGGGGTAGTGATGGTGCATGGCCTCTCCTGCAATTCTCAAGGCAGGAGTGGACAGATTTAGAGAGGACGCCTGGCTTGATGGGAAACCTTCCTGAAACAGGCAGGAGCTTTTGAAAGCAGCTGTGGGAAAGCTAAACAAAAATAAATCTATAGTATTGGAAAGCATGTGGCTGTTTTTAGCCCCAGGAATGAATCCCTGTCCTGCTGCAGTGTGGCACAAGTGCCTGTGCAGTGACAGTCCTGCCTGCCCTGGTGCCACCTGCCTGGGACCCAGCGTGGGCCCATTCTCTGCAGCGGGCAGGTGGCACAGCACAGAGGCCAGCATCGCCTGGACGCCTCTCCTGAGGATGCTGCTCCAGCTGACAGGGTTTCTCTCACTCACTCTCTTCCCTGTGCTGCAAAGCCATTTTAAAAAGACCTTTTTAAAAAATGTGACGAGTTCAGCTCTGAGCAGAGAAGCATCTGAGGGGATTCCTGAGGGGTTTTTCTTCTACTCAGTCACTGGAATTCTCCTTGCAGTTGGAGCAGCTGTTGCCCATGTGCCACCTCTTGCAATAACCCACACCAAATGCCAGCAGTGAGGGACAAAGCATCAGCAAGTCCTTTGCTCCTTGGGGCTCCCACCCAGGAATCCAGGGCTGGGATCACCGGGCAGGAGGATGGATACGGGTAGCTGGGGGCTGCTGTAAATCCCTGCCACGTACCTGTACACGGGATCGTGCATCACCACCATCTTACTCTCGTCCCAGGTCCACTCCTTTCTCTGTCAGCAGAGAGCAGAAACAAAATTACAGTGAGTCAGGGAAAAATGAAGCTCCACCAGGGCAGGAACCCTGGGATCAGCACACTTGTCCCAAGCCAAAATCCCAATGATTGCATGAGCAATGGAGGTTTCATCGGTGTCTTGGGTAAAAATAGGTTTCTTTGCTCATCTGTCATACCGTATCACAGCCTTCAGGGCTGAAAATGGTCCCTAAGATTAATTTACAGCATCAGATATGCAGAAGAGTAACATGTTTTTGGGGGAAGAAGGCTCTGAGACAGGGCTGAGGGGATCTGGGTCTGGGGATCTGGGCTCCCAGCTTGGCTCAGCGGGAGCGTGGACTGGGCGAAGAGCTGAGGGGGGCTCAGCCCTGGCAGCACAGGAGAAGCCCACTGGTGTGAACATGAAAAGGAACCTGTTTCCTGAAAGCTTGGCCCTTTTTTTGGGATAGGGAAATAAAAATAATCCTCTTACCACCATGTAATTTTCCCTCTCCTTTCCCAGCAAGGTTTGGTTATCGGTTTGATGAAAAATGGGGGGTTTCTTGTGAAAATTCTGGGTGGTTTCTAAGAATTGGCCAGTGTTGGTAAGAAGTGTGGCTACCCTGAGCAGCAGGAATACCCAGACACGGTCAAAGCCAATATCCTGGGTGCTCTGGCCCCAAGGGTCCCAGCTGGGCTGGAGGAGTCTCACCTTCTGCTTCTTGCGCAGAATCACCTTCACCCCGTCCACGGACACAATGATGCTCACTTTCTTCTTCTTAATGTTCTTGGCCTTGAATTCATACTGGTGGGAATGAAACCCAGGTTAGAAGATGGGGGCTGGGGGTACCTGGCACAGGGTGTGGTATTAGTCAGGGTTTTCCATGAAAATGTTGTCTGGGGAAGTGGAAATTTGCTTTATCCTGCTCAGAAAAGGACCTGCTGATGGAGCTGGGATGCTGGGCAGGATCCTGGCTTTGTCAGGAGTGTCTCCTGGGAGAGGGCAAGGGGAGCTCAATCCACTGGGCTATATACAGAGCCCGTTAACTGGGATCTGGGAAGCCCTTCCCTGATGCAGTGGCCATGCCTGGTCCAGGGGGACTCCATGCCCAAGGCTTGGCAGGGAGGTGGCACCTGCTGCACCCACCACACAGGGATTCCCTCCAGTGCCCTCGTGTATCAGTGCTGCAGGGCATGGGGCATATAAAATCCCTCAGGAGCTGCAGGGAGGCCAGATGGGTGGCAGTAATGCAATTGTACCTCTGTCATTTACATAATCACATTAACCTCAGTGGGCTTGGTATCTCTGGATGAAAACCCAGCTCCTCACCCATGGGTACCTGCACCCTGCCCTCACCTCCTGCCCTCACCCTGGTGTTAAACCACCAGCATTCACACGTGGCAGAGCCCTCCCAATGCTGGGACCCACATGTACAGCTCTGACCCTTCCCAGCCTGATTAGGCTCAGCTTTTGGCTTGCCCATGCAGTGTTTTGACACCCCATAATTTTCACAGTCCCTATCTGAAATCCAGCTTCCCCAGGGCCTGATCCCCAGTTTATCTGAACCAGCACACCCATTCCAGTGGTGGAGCTGCAGGAACAGCCCTACGTATCCATTAAAATATAAACCCTTGGGATCAAGGCAATGGACAGTCGCCTTGGTGGGGAAGCAGAGTTACAGATCCCTGTCTCAGCAGTCTGATAATGTGAACTGTGCTAAGACAGAGCTGCGACTGGGCAAGGGGACATCGTGGGGACACCACTGCTGACTCTGTAGACAGCAGGGAAGAAAAGGGCTGTAGACAGGCTCTGACTGCATCTTCCCTCAGCCAAGCAAGCTGGAAGCAGCTCGTAAGCTTTTCCTGCTAAGGTGCCAGGTGATGCAGCCCCCTCTGAGGCGTCCCATCCCCCTGAGAACAGCCAAACACCTCGCTGGTGAATGCTGCACCAGCCCAATGGGCTGGTGGGAATAGGAGCTGCTGCCACACCATCACTGCCTCTGCCACTTGGCTTTGGAGAATCAGCCTGTGATTCGCAGACATGGAAACAAGGCGATTCGGAGCGGCAGAGCAGCCTGAAGCTTAATGACACCGTGTAATTAGGCATCTAATTAGAAATCTTATCTCTCTCTCTCCAGTCAGCGTGGCTCCAGGTAGCAGCTGAGTTGTTAAGGGAGCCCAGGCAGCTCTTTCAGGAGCCTGAAGTTGAAGGAGTTGGTGTGTGGCACCAAGCTCTGCCTCTTCCCAGCTCCTCAGACCCACTGTACGCCGTGCCAGCCCCACAGGGAGGGAACTGGGGGGGGGGTTCACGTTTGCCAGGCTTTTGATGCTGCTCATTGAATTCTCAGCACTCTGCAAGGTTGCTGGTAGCAGACAGACAGATTAAACCACAGCCTTTTGATCTCCCCGTGAATTATTACTCTCAGACAAGCTCTTTACAAAATCCATCTATGGCACCGTTACGTGTGAAGCTGGGGCTGAATTTGCTCCATACACTTTTTATTCATAGGGAGAAGTGAAACGATGGGTGGGGTGGTGCTGAGTGCACCCTGAGACCACCACGGGCCCCCGGGGGATACACACATCTGCGGGGACAAGGATGGGTGGCTGAGCTCGCTGGTCAGCACCAGAGAGGGCTTCCCCCACACCCCACCCAAGCAGCCCCGCGGAGCCTGGCACCCCCAGCCCTGCCTCTTTGGGTGCTCCCAGCTCTGCCGGGCCGGAGCTTCCCCCCCTCCCCTGCACTCAGCCCCGCCAAACTGTTTCTCCTTGTCTGCTCTCATGAATGTCAATAAACCTGGGATGGATTGTTCTGCCCGCTAAAGAGCTATTTATCTTTCTTTGGAGACAAATGGCTGGGAAAATACTAGCTGAGCTTTCCAAGAAAGAGCGAGCAACACAGCGTATTTTCCCCTTGTAGCACCAGGGGTGCAATTACATTCAAACAAGGCTCTTTACTCAAAGGCTTTAAGCAAAGTCCAAGCCTGGATTTTGTGGAGATGCTTTTTTCTTTCTCTCTGGTACAGAAAGGAACAATCGGGAGCAGCAGCAGCAGCAGCGCATCTCGGGTGCTGCCAGGAGTGATGGCAAGTCTCTGTCAGCCCTGGGACCTCCAGCTGCCTCCCACCGCAGCCGTACCCGGACAGGGATGGAGCCTGCGCTGCAGAGCCTGTTGGTACAGCTGGTGGGAGCTGCCCAACGCGCTCTGCCCGTGCCCCTGCTGCAGGCTGGTGCTGAGCTGCTCTGCCCCAGCCGGGGCACATGAGGTGGCAGGGGCTGAGCTCAGAGCTTGTTCCCCCACCCCAGTGACACGCACGCCCCACACGCCGCACCTGAAGCCGTTCTGACCCTGGCAATCCACGGGCAGCGCCCTTGGGCTGTGCTCAGGGTGCAGCCCGGTGCCACAGCACCGGCAGCGATGCGTTTGCGGCTGCCAGAGCGCCATCCAAGGGCCAGCACGCGCTCCCCACAGCCTGAGAGGAGTTAAAAGCCGTTGGGCTCCCAAGTCCTTGCCAAAGCAGCCGGAGCTGAAGGATGGCCTGGCCAAAGGGCAGCTCAGCTGAGCAGTCACACCATCGGCACGGACACCATGATCCTGAGAGCAGGGCTGGGTGAAAGCCCCGCCAGCCCATGCCACACCATCTCCACATGTAAGAGGCAGATGGGATGCAGCTTTGGTCATTTAATTGCTTCCTATCAGGCAGGAATCAGTATTCTAACCCTGTTTTATAGAAGGACAGAAAAGCACATGAAAAAAATGCTCTCGAAGATAGCAGGCTCTGTCTCCTATCACACCACTCATGTGGAAGGCAGCGCACATCCAAGCAGGAGGCTCCTTGGCTGTCCCAGCACCACCCTCACACACCAAAGTCTGGGCACTGATTTTGTTTTTTCTCTTACTACGGAATCAGTGTCTTCCCTACCACCCCCTCCCCAAATTTGTCAAGGCTACCGACAAACCCAAACCCACACGGCAGCGCTCAGCTTCTCCGCTGCCTTCCGACAGTTATTCTCTCCCTGCCTGTGCTATCCTAGGGGAAATGTGCTATCCTAGGGGAAATGTGCTATCCTAGGGGATGGGAAAGGCTCTGGAGCTGCCCTTAGGAGTGGTTCAGCAGACAAGGCCGGTGGCTTGCTTAGCTCCGGAGACAAGACGGGACATTTTATTAAGGAAAAGCAGGTCAGGAAAGGGCAATGCATCTCATTTAATTTAGCAGCTTCATTAATTCTATTTCTGACGTGCCTGACCTGGAATACTTTCCATTTCTGCTTTCAAACCCCTGTGCTGGAGTCCTTGCCTTTCCTACGGTCCCACACGCTGCCGGCATGTAATATTAACTTACCCGCGAGCGGGAGCCGGGATGGGGAGAAATGTTAATGGCTCCGTGCAATGCATATTTCATCTGGCAATTCCACCCAAGCAGATATAAATTACACATGCAGTTACCAGCTTCCATCTGCTGATGAAAGAGATGGGCTAATGCACATTGGAAATCATGTGCGGTTTCCAGCACCGAGAACAACCTGCATGAATAGAGTTATTCAAGGAAGCGATTCTTAATGTGATTAATTACCCAAGGTATCAGGGCCTTCATTATGCAAATGAAAACTGTCATAAAATGGAGAGTTTGCAAGTCTTAGAGGCAGGCTCCGTTTCCAAAAAATGCATCTTCCCTATTAATAAAGAGCTGGAGGGTCAGAGCAGGGAGCTGGCAGAGTCAGGGCACGCTCCCTGCCCGGTTCGGATGGGGTTCGCTGCCATGCAGCATGAGGCGTCCTGAGGGAAGGCAAGGCAGAGGCTCTGAGGTGTGTGAAACAGGAGCTCACCAGTGCTCCCAGTCACTGCTGGGTGAGTCCTTCATTGGTGTGCCCGAAGGAAGGTGCTGCAGGCTGGGGAATGGGTGATGCGTGCGGCTGTAGGAGGCTGGTGTCCTGGCCCGGCTCCCCTCGCCCTTCCCTGCCTGGCCGGCTGCAGGGTGTATGTGCCCATAAACAAGCCCACAGTGAAAAGCAGCCCCAGCCTCTTCCCAAACGCTGCCCATGGGACAGGCACCGGGAGCACAGCAATGAGGGGCTGGCGATCCGCTCAGCTCTGACCCCTGACAGCCTGGCTCCAGGCAGCGTCACCCCGGCAGGACCCACAGGTCCCTGCTCCTCTCCCAGGCAGGTGCATGGCCACATCCCAGCCCTGGGCAGCATCCTTCCCTCTGCTATGGGACACAACCTCTGGTGCCACACAAGTGCCAGTTTAGGCATTAAAGTCATGATGAATCCCAGCCTTTCAGGGTCAGGAATGTTACTCGTTTCCAACTAAACTGACCCGCCCAGCATGAGGACACAGAATCACAGAACCGTAGGGGTTGGAAGGGACCTCCAGAGCTCATTGGGTCCAACCCCCTGCCAAAGCAGGGTCCCTAGGACAGGTTGCATAGGTTGGCATCCAGATGGGTCTTGAATATCTCCAGAGAAGGAGACTCCACACCCCCTGGGCAGCCTGTCCCAGGGCTCTGTCACCCTCACTGTGTTATCAGAGACACGGCGTCATCTCTGCTGCGGTTTGTGTGACTGATGCCCAGAGCGCTGCCACTTGGCACAGATGCTACAGCATCTCCCCTTCCCTCCTCCTGGTGAGCACCAGTGCTCTGCACACACCTCAGAGCTGACAAACGAGCAGTGTCAGTTCCCACACCCTTTGGACCGCAGGCTGTGGTCCAGCCTCCGATCCCCCCTGCCCCGAGTCACCGTGGCCCCTTCTGCACCACATCACACCTTCCCGGGCAGCAGTGCTGCCAGCGGTCAGCTCCAGCCCGCTCCCTCACGGCCTCCGACTGGGAAGCGCTGGGTTGGGGCCTTGCCTTTGTTCTCCTTGGGAAGCCTGAGCCTGTCTGCACCCGATGCACTGGCCGTGCCCGGTGGCGGGGCGCACGCTCCCGGGGACGTGGCCGGTGTGAATGGGGCCAGGCATAGTCTGGGGCTGCGCTGCTGTAACTGGGCAACACGGACACAAAAGGGCCGCAGGAAGCGCTGGGGCCAGGAGGGCACCTCCTGCCCGGTGCAAAAATGAGGATTTATGATCCTTGGAAACATAAAACTGCTCAGTGGAAAGCAGAGGCCGAAGGTGAGGACAATAGGCAGGGAGAATGCTGGCAACAGACCCAAAGTCTTTCTTTTTTTCTCCTCATTTGAATTAGCTCCTTCCACCGTCCAGCAAATCCCCTGTGGGCACCGCAGGCGCTCCCCACGCTGGGAGCTGGGGGGGGCTGAGGAGCTACCCCGGCCCTGCTGGACTTCTGGGAGTCCTCAGAGGGGCAGCAAGGAGATGTGACCCCCACAGTTCATCCCATGGGATTTATTGATTTATCCCTAGTTCTGTGCTTGGCAGCGGCGCGGCTGCCTGCAGAGCCAGGCAGGACCAGGACCTCCCTGGAGAGGCAGGACAGCCCCCACACGTGTGTGCTCCAGCCCTGGACTTGGGGTGCCAGGATGTGGCTTCAGCTCGTGTGTGGGGAGCAGCTCCACATGCTCCTGTGCTCAACCTTGGGCCAGAGCCGGTTCGGCTGGCCTGGTGATCCCCTGCTCTCCTTTGCCAAGTCTTCTGGGGAGCTGGTGGTAGCTGCTCTTTGGGTGCTGGGGAGGGGAAGCAGAGGTACTCGCAGGTTGGCCAAGGGGCAGGGGATGGACTCAAGGATTATGGAGTTCCAGCACTTGGATCTAGCTTGGGGACAGTCCACCTGCTCCAAAGCCTCCCACCAAACCCAGCTGCCATGCTGGAACCACCTCTGTGAGCTGTGTTGACACCTCTGGCTCTTCTCACTTCAACTGCTTCACAGAGACCAGCTGGGTTGAGGTGTTAATGGTTGGGACCAGCCTCACCTGGCACCTCCACCCACACCTCTGCCCATGGGTCTTCATTTAAGCCTGGCTTTAGGGCCTTGCCTCCTTCTCTAAGGCCTGGTGTTTGTTTCCAGCTCAGTTGTGCCTGGCCATGGATTATGCTGATCCCAACCTGAAGACTGACTACCTGGCTCAGCCTCAGGTCTGTCCCATCAGCATGAACCTGTCTGGTGATCTGGACTCCTGGGTGAACCTGGCTGCTATCAGGGCTTTTACTCAGGTATGATGGGGTGGGGCCCTGGCTGGTGAGACCGCTGCCAGCCACCTTAGAGAGAGGGCAAAGCCACCCTTGGTGCTCCCTGACCCTGGGGCAGAGTGCAGCCACTGGCACAGCTGCCTGGAGACACCAAGCCCCTCACTAGTGGGGGCTCTGTGGGCCAAGCCCTTTGTGAGCACCCAAACTTGGTGGTCAGGTCTTTGCTGCAACTGGAGCCGAGTTATGGACTGAGTGGGGAGGAGGGATAGAGGGAAGCAGAGGACATTGTAAGAAATAGAATTATTTCTGATATAGTTCTCTGGTTAGAATTATTTCTTATATAACTGTCTGGTTAGTCTCCTCCACCTCTGACAAAGCTGCTTTGCCTGCTTTTGAAGCAGGGTGGGATAAAGGCAGCCTTTCCCCAGCCTCCTCCCTGCCTAAGAGATACCATGATACTGCTGAGCTCCATCCCATGGGCACAGGCAGCACAGCCCAAGGTGACATCATCTGGCCTTTGGTGCCTCCTGACAAAAGCACCATTGTGTGACTGTCACTTCCAGGAACCCCCTGCTGTCCCCAGGTTTAATGGGGAGCTTTCCCACACACAGCACTCTGTCCTTGTCCTGCCAGGGCAGGCCAGACCCTGCTCACAGGAAAGCTGGGCCTTATTTTCCCCCCCCTCTACCTCTATTCACTTTGCAGGAGAAAACAAATTACCTTTTCCATCTGCAGTGCTCTGGATGATTAATTAGTTTCACTAATGAAGCAGTGCCTTGGGACCCCACCCCTATGGAGCCCCATGTACTGAGGAACATGAGAATGGCCCCTGCCTCAGAGCTGTGGGGTTACTGCAGATACAAAGTGCTAATTGCATCAGAAGCAGGTCAGATTCACCTGAAATAACCCCCAGAAGTGAAGCTGCAATTACACACCCTGGTATCTTCAAGCAGCTTGGTATTTCCCTACAAGCCCCGCTGTCCAGAGGCCCTGCAGAGAAGGTCCTGGGTTGGTACACATGATGCTTCATATCCTGGTTGCCTTCCAGTCTGGTGTGTAGGACAAGAGGCACGTTGGGAGATGGACTTTTTTCAACCTTCTTCATCAGTGCTCAAACAACAAAGCTGAGAAGAGCAGGAGCCAGAACCCTGCGGCAGGCGCAGGGCTCCATGGAAAAGCCTCAGCCCCCTGTGTGGCTGTGGGAAGGTAACAGAGGATTTTGTGCATCTGCTTCTCACCCACACAGCAAGTATGTTCATTTTCTCCTTGCTTCATTCAGTTGTTCTGGTTACAGCCAGCCCCCTGCTAAGGACAGCTGCCCAGTACCTGGCAAGCAGAGCCAGGTCACCGGATCCTGCTCTCTGGAGGCAGGAACAGGGAGCAACTGAGGCTTTCTGCTGCTTGCTCCAAAGTCCCTGTTGCACATTCGGTCCCTTCCCATCCCTCCCTGAGAGCCTGAGAGCACAGCAGCACATCAGCGAGCTGCATGAGCCCAGCAGCAGGGGAGATGTCCCTCTGCACCCTCAGCTGTAATACTGAGAAGCAAAGGAGGAACAAGAGGAGCTGCTGCTCTGGGGGAGCAGGAGGGGCAGATGGGATGGGGGTGGTAACAGGGCTGCCTTGCTCTGTCTCTGGGAGCTGGTGTTCGTTGCTCCTTTGGAGACAGAATACAAACTGACTCCCATTTTTCATTCTGTGGCTGTTGAGAAGCATGTTTGTGACAGTTGCTCTTCAGAGAGCAGAGGACCTGGTCAGACTGTGACTGGTCTGTGGCCATGGGAGCTGGTAGGACCCACTGTGGTGTGTCTGAGCATGGGGAGGGGGCTGCAGGGTGTGGGCTGGAGGCTCTGGGGGTGCCTCATGAGGGCTGTGGCAGGGGCTTACACTGGCACAGCGCAGGGACAGGGAGAAATCCCAATCCCACTGCCATGCTGAGGTGCTGACAAAGGCAGGTGCTGGGATTTCAGGCCTCTGAATAATGGAACACTTCCCTCCTTGCTTATGTAAGGATGCTATTTCAGGGTGCACAGTCCAAGGGAAGGAGGCTGGCAAACCAGAGGGGAGGCAGCTAGAGAGGCAGGCTGGGCCAGGGAAGGAGAGAAAGTGCTGGTGTTCCCAAGGAAGGAGGCCCATGTGCTCAAGCATTAACTGAGCCCACCCAGCCCCTGCTCCCCAGAGGGCCAGGGGTGACCTACTGTGGTTCCCCACTTCCCACAGCTGGGAGAAACCAGGTGGCTCCAGCTTCATCCTCAAAGCCTCTGACTTCAGGATGCAGGGGGGAGTGATGCTGAGCACGTCCACCCGGGGCAGATGCTTATCTGGAGGAGGAGGAATCTAGTTTGCCTTTGAGAGGCCACCAGATGATTTGTTTGTCAGCTGTTTGTCTGCTGGCGCTGGGCAGTGTATGTGCCCAGGTCTCCTGGAGACACACTGAGGCCCTCAGCTGGGGACACAGCTACCTCAGGGGCAGCTATTTGAAGATGGAAGACTTGTCACAGCTGTCAAAGCACCTACAAAGAGTGGTGCAAATACACTGCAAATACACTGCAAATACAACTATGACATGCTGCTGTTCCCCATGACCAGGAGCCACACTCAGGGCTGATGCTCATTTCCCCTTCCCTGTTGCCTCTCTGCTCCCCAGTGCCATTCCTGGTGTCCCTGGGCTGGCACTGCTGTCAGCAGCTAGGTGTGAAGCTGAGGGCACCCATGTGTAGTGCACTGCTTGCCTGAGGTCAATGATTAACCCCAAACAGTGCTGCCTGCCCCCAGCTTCCAGCTTCTCCTGCCTTCCACTGGGATGCAAGGAAGTGAGACCGACTGAGGAGACCAGCACTGCCCTGGGGAGCAGCAACATGCAAAGAAAATGTGCCTGGGCTGGGAATGTTAGGCCCTGAAATCATTAACAGCAGGAGCACAGGCTGCAGCAGGACTGAACTGGCCCAGGACAGCTTAGGGTCACTGAACCTTAGTGCTGTGGGAGCCATGTACAGCTCTGTGGTAGGCATGGGGTGCTTGGGCAGGCAGCAGGTCTTGATGGCAGACACCAGTGTTTGAGGCAGCTCTACCAAAGGACCAGTGAGCCTGAGGAGTAACTGTGTGCCTTACACCCTCCTGGAGCTGGCTGTAACTGGGTAGAACCTCCATCACACTGCTGCTACTCTTAGCATGTCTCACTGCTCTTCCCATGACAAAAATAACTTCTTCAGGAAGCAAACCCTGGAGCTGAGTTTGGTGGGGCTCCTGGGGCAGGGGACTGGGCTGTGCAGGGTGATTTGAGGCCGTATGATGCTCTCTGCAATGCAAGGGACCATGTCCTCCCCTCCCAGCAGACCCAAGGGGCAGAGTCTCTTCAGCAGCAGTGACAGAAGGATGGATGCAGGGGGAGGTCACTGAGGTGTCCTGAGAGCAGTCAGGCGGTTGCCAATTAGTTCAAATAACCCATCTGGCCCAGGGAAAAGCCATTTAGAGACTGTCTGATCACTACTGCAGGGAAGAGAGAACCAGTGTGTGATGCCTCTGAAAAACCCCTGTTCCCTCATCAAAACAGCCTTCTCTCCAGGGACACATCCAAGATTTTTATTCTGTAGCTTTATCAGGGGGGTGATTTGGTCAAAATGTGAAGTAGGTTGTCAAAATATTATGCTAAGTAGCACTGGTTCTGCCTGCCTTCAGGCCTCAGTACAGAGCAGAAGCAGAGGGAAGAAGGGGACTGCAGACCAAGCCCTGGTTAGCACATTTATTTTGCTTTGTGGTTGTGGTCCCACTGATGAATAAAGCACAAAGAGCCCTTGCACTGGCCAACACCAAGATAGCACCTACAAAGGCACCCAGCACTGTGGTATGAGGTCCAGCTCTCCTCCTGTGGACAGTTGATGTAGGAACTGGAGAGGCTGAGGTCAATGCATGAGGTTCCTCCACAGCTACAAGCTCTCTTTCCCTGCATGGAGGTAGCTTCACCCATGGGGCAGGTTTAAGTGTGGGTATCTTCATGGCCTGCTCTGTTCTGCTCCTGTTCCTGAGAGGTGTCGGCCTGCTCTAGTGGAAATAACTCCTGTGCTTGTACCAGCTGCATGAGGAGGGTCTCTGCTCCACCAGCACAGCAGAAGCACCCTGCACCATGGGCACCCCCAGCTTCTGTGTCCTTGCCCATGCAGCTGCCACCCAGGTAAGGCACCCCCTCAGTAACAAGCTGATCCAGTGTGCTCAGCACCCCTCTGCTTCCCATCTCAGTCACATTTTCCAGGCTCCAATACAGCAGCAGCTTTGGGCTGTGGCTGATTGTTCTGGCCCAGAATGTCACTGGTAAAGCCATCCCATCTCATCTTCACAGCACTCTACAGCCAGTGATATAATTGCTGGGCAAATGACTTTAGTTCAGACTAGATAAAAGCTTTGCAGAGACCCCACACACTGAGAGTTTAGTGAGCAAAGTCAAATGCTTCAGAAACATAATGTAACACTGTTAAAGCCACTTTATTGTACAACTAGGAGGTACCTGCCTAGATCCAGCACCAGACAAAAAGCTCAGTCTTGTTCTGTTTAGTACTAACATTTTAATTTAGCTTTTATCTGTTTAACTGCTGCTTTTATTAGCCTTCAGCTTGATCCAATCCATCATGACTCTCATGCAAAACAGTATTAACATGCCTCACTAGTTCCACCCCCTCTCTGGAGAAGCCATCCAGCTTTCAGCACTCTCAGGAAGGCACTGAAAGGTTGCTGTTGCTTGGAGATGACACATTTCTCTGACTGATCCCTCCATCCATCTGTTATGGATACAGAATGCACCCTCTGAACAGGGTATAAGAACCAAAGCATCTACAATCACCAGTCACCTCTCCAAAATGGGATTGTGGCACATGGCTACCAAAAAAGCTGTGGGCTGTCTGCTGACACAGTGACCTGTGCTCACAGCTAGGCCAGTCCTCACTCATTTCAGCTCAGAAGTTAAGTAGCAGAAGACAGCTAATCAATTAGTGTGTAGCAAGAAGTCCTGAGGTGAGTTAGGGTTGGAGATGAGCACGGTGGAAACCTGCAAGAGACTGTAAGTCAGTGGAGTGTCTCTGGCTGGTGAGACCTCCCCCAGCAGTGAGCAGAAGGCTGGTTTCTCCTGGAACCTCAGAGGTGTTTATTCCTCTCCTCCCACTCGTGATGTACAAGCAGAGTGTAGTCAGTCCTCCACCACAGCCATGCAATGCCACCTAGAAACACTATCCATGACACCACTGCAAAAACACCTCACTAAGAGAGTCTTCCCTTTGCATGACAGTAACATGAGGAGCAGAGATGGGATAAAACAAGCCTGGGTTAGTCTGAGACTGGGCAGACCCAGTTCTTCTAGAAAAGCAGCTTCTACATGTTGAATCACAGAATCAGAATCACACAAGGTTGGAAAAGACCTTTAAGATCATCAAGCCCAACCATTCCCATCCTAAGCTAAACCAGTTCATAGGCCACTTCTTCAGCCTATGACAATTAAATCTTCTGTAAGGCTAGTAAAGCAGCACATGCATGAAACACACTTGAGCCTGCAGAGGTGACTCTGGACCAGAGAAAGCATGTAGACCGACCTAAGGAGCCTCATCTGCATCACCATCACCCATCCTTCCAGCCCCAGTCTTCTCCCTTCCTTAGACTTCCGTGGCCAAAAACCTGTGGGAGATCCAGTCCCACCTGGCCTTGGGGCTAATCAGGGCTGCAGGGCATACTGGGAAAGGGAGAAGCTATAAAACCCAGTGGGAGGGGAGGAAGCCATTCCTTGAGGTGGGACCAGGCTAAGGAGCTGTGGCTGGGAGCAGCTTCAAGCTCAGGCTTCTCCTCTTGCCTGGAGAAATGGACTCTTGCCAGGCCTCCTGCCACGGAGCTCCTCTGCTTCCTCAGCATCCCAGCAGCGCCCGTGCTGCAGAGAGGTAAGAGCTGGGGTGTGGCTGTCACCTCCCAACCCAAGGTGGCTGCCCTCCCAAGGGCACCTCTGTCAGGTCTGTTATCCCCTTAAAGACCAGCAGACAGTCTGTGAGTGTTGAACTCTGGGGGTGTTGCAATGTGGAAACGCTTTCCAGCATTTTGTGCAGTGGCAGGGGGGTTGGAGCTCTGTGATCCTTGGGGTCCCTTCCAGCCCATGCCAGTCTATGATTCTATGATTCAGGGTAACAAAGAGTAGTTTCAGTACTGCCTGGCCTAGTTAAAGCTGCTAACTAGTAGCCCTCTGGTCTGGGAGAAGGCAAAGAACCTGTTCAGGGTGCTGGGGTGGTGAAGGTTCCAGTGGAGGAGCAATGTGAAGGGATGTAAAATCCACTATGTCCTGAAAACAGGTGTTCTCATGTGTGTGGACAGCCTGGAGATGCTGGCAGAGCTGCTGCCTAGATGGTAATTAGAACATTTGGGTCTCAGGGCCTCTGTCCCCACGCCTGGATCTCCTCCACTCCAGGAGCAGGAGGTAAGAGTCTCCCTGGCACGCTCAGGTAGGACCCCTGGAGAACACTGCAGGAGTCCTCTGCCTCCAGGGAAGCCCAGCCTGATCCCCATCCCTGTGCAGGAGACTCTGCTATAGCTGCAACAAATAGAGGAAAACAAACTAATGAGGCATTAGGGCTAAACTTAGCTGCAATTAACACTTAATTACCATCCTGAAAACACTTGCTGTATTTTGCCAGGGCCTGGAAAGGTAAAACCAATTAGCTTAATCTTGTGTGGTAGAAACCTTGAGCTGCCTCAGATGCCTGTTGTGGATGGGACCCTGTCCTGTGGCAAGGATGCCCTGAGCCAAGTCATCCCCTTGCTTTTGACATCCTTGTGCCAAGCTTTCAGCCTGCTTGTCTGTCTGAGAGGCTGTTCTTCTCTGTGCCTGTAGCTTTGTTGTGTTGACTGGTATCTTCCCTTGATAAAGCAGATGGCAGGCAAGGTCACAAGCAAGCGTGTGGGCTGCTGGACAGGGAGAAGTACAGAAAGAGCCAGAGAGCAGGCAGAGGACAGAAAGCCATCCAGGACTGTCTCTAAGTCTCCTTCTGAGGCACCAGTGTGAATTCCTTGGGATTTTTGGGCTGGCCTTGCAGACTGTTCTGGGGAGGGCTGACTGAGGGTCTGATGAGGTATTGCCTGTGTGAGCTGCTCTTAGGCCCCTGCTTTGGGCAAGAGGCAAAACTGACACCAGCCTTTCTGCAGGAAGTGTGGAAGTTGCAGAAGAAACACATGAGTCTGGATGCCTGCCTCCTGTTTGTTCATTCTGGTTCTTGAATGGGCACAGCACCAGTTGGCTGTTCCCTTATGGAATGATTAAATAACCCAACACCTGGCTCCTCTCAGAGTGTCAATACCTGCTTAGGTCCAAGCTAGACTTTCCAAGAGACCTGAAGTTTCTAGGCTTTGTGGAACAGCAAGTGCAAATTCCAGGGAAACTGATTCTGTGACTTCAAGGTAATTAACTGGAGTGATGAGGGGAATGGCTGGCAGCAGGCTGGCTTGTGGGGATGACAAGCTTCAACACTTACTCCTACTGTGTCCCTGTGCAACTTGCCACTCAGAATAGCAGGATTTCACTAGGCTGCTTGGTTGGCTGTGAAGTGCTGCACGGAGAGTAGTGTAGTTCTAGGAAGGTGACAGCTGCCTGTTTCTCCTCTGGCCAGTGTTTGGTAGCTCTGGGGAAGCTGGGAAATGCATGCAGGATGTGATGGTAACCCTTCACTTAAAGCCATCCATTCCCTGGTCTCCCAGGGCAGGATTTCCCCAGAAAGCTCAGGAGCTCCAAGGAAATGTTTTGTGTTTTACCAAACTCTTCCTTATCCCTGGGTGCCCATAAGCACCTTTAGCAAAGCTTTCCTGTTACTGTTTGTGCTGTGTGGGCTCCACATCTTTCCTCTTACCTTCAGTGAGAGCCTTCACCTGGCTAGGGGGAGAATTTGGCTATTTAGTTTTTCATAACAGGCAGGTGGGAGCAGTGTGTCCAGGAAAAGGGTGGTCCTGCTGAACCAGGGAGCTATTTGGGTCCTTGAGAAGGACTTCCCCATTCTTCACATTAGCTGCCACTTGTCTTCTGCACAAAGACAAATCTTGTGTTGTACATAAGCTCCTTAAGAGTGCTGAGGAGGCTCAAGTATCTGCAGGTGAATGCACCTCAGCAGAAAGCCAGCTCCACCAGAACGCTGATTCCAAGCACAGGACCTTGAGCAGGTGCTGCCAGACACCCAGACCTGGATGTCCTGGGGCAGCAGGAGACAGCAGCTGCCACACACTGCTTCTCCCTGGGAGGTGGGGAGTGCCTGCCTGCACTGGGTGCTGAGAGCTGTGCACTGAATTGGACTCTCACCAACAGCAGCCTGACGTGTCTGTCAGAGCACCATGTACTTACCTAAGTAGCAAACTCATTTCATCACCTCCCCTGCCACTGCAAGAGGAGGCAGGGGGATTAGTGTGAACTTTGACAATCATATAATAACATGGCAGCTGTATGCAGCTAATAATCCATGGGGAGGATTAGCAAACTTAAAGTTGTCTAGCTCTGCATAATGGGAAGCTACAGACAGCAGCTCCCCTCCTGTACAGACTGCATTTGCATTCCCTTCAGTGGAAGCACAGAACATGACAAGACAAGGTTTTCCAGTCTGTGATGAAATGGGAATCTAATGTGTGACTAATGGAGCACTGCTAGCAATTCCATGGGCATCCATTCAGTCAGGGAAATGGATGTAAGCTTTACTATGAGAGTGCAGCTAAAACACCTACTGCAAAGGAGCAGATGGCAGTTTCAGCAGGCTAATGCTGAAACATGTCACTTGAGGCTCTCTAGGAGTAATGTGTCCCATAGTCTGGGTGCTCTGCAGGTCCTGAGGTCTGCAGGCTCTGCTAGTGTGTGGAGAATACCACTGAACTCCTCCCAGGTTCCCTGGAATAATCCACAGGCAACAGGTGAAAGAGCCTGGTACAAAACACAGGACAGTGAGATGCCAAGGAGGAGGCTTAGCAACTGGAGCTGCTGCTTTCCTCACAGCCCTCTCCCTCCCCATGCTCTGAGGACAGCTCTGAGTGCTAGGTAGCTCAAGGTTTTTCCCCAGGGGCAAGTGCTTGTAGTCACAGGCTGGAGGCCACAGTCAGACACAGGAGCAGGAAGGCAGTTTCAGAACTTGTATCAATTTACTAATGAATAACCAGAGTGAGCAGCTCTGTCAGAGCCTGGAAAAATACAGGGCTGGGACTCCCCAAGCTCCTCCCTGGTTCCCTTTCTGGAGTGGCAGAAGCAGTGAGTAAGAGCCTGCCTGTGCTCCAGGCTGCCCCGGTCACCCACTGCTCCAGTGATGGCTCACACTGCCTCCCCCTGTCACAGGGCATGGAGAGCAGCACAGGAAATGTGCTGGGGCTTGTACTGGGTGACTCTTCTGCTCCAGTAGAGGATCCCAGTGGTACACTGGAGTGCACAAAGGATGAATGCCTCAGCACAACATGCCCCTGTGCCAATGTTTGGCAGGGCTGCAGGACCAGTCTTACTCTTGCAGAGCAAACAGGCACTGCTGCTCTCAATCAGATGGTAGCAAAATACTAGTTTCCACCAATAGCTTCCTCCAGTGTTTCCTCCCAGTTGCAACTGGTGCTGCTGAGAGTCCATGGGAAAAAGCTCTGGCACAGCCAAGGCCCCTGCATGCAAATGAGCATTACATAAATAACCCCCACCTTCTCCCAGTTCCTAGGTTGTGTACTCTATGCACTAGTATTCTCCTCAAAGACCTCCCAGTTCACTCTTTATGCTCTAATTAAGGATCAGTGCCAATTAACTATCTTCAATAGAGGAGCATCTTCCGCTCAGCAGCCAGGAAGTGTCTGAATAAGATCCTGCTGTACAATACACACATGAAAAGGGAAGCCCTCCCTTTTTGGAAAGGGCTTCCAAGATTAAAAAACCCCCAGTATAGAATACAGGATGCCTACTTTAAAAATATTGTGTGATAAGATTAACTGATGGCATCCAGGACTGCAGAGTGGTTTCTTGTAAGCTCCACGTACCACTCAAACATGTTACTGTGCTGCCAAGACTCTGAGCTTGATACTATCATGGCAATAGCAGGTGTGAAAACAGGATGCAACACTTTCTAGAAACTGATATTAAAATACTGTCTGCTTTTTCTGGCAAGAGTGTTACCCAGTCAAAGATCAGCAGAAGCACAGCATCAAATCTGATGCTAAACATTGATTCAGACCAGAACTTAGCAATAGTTATGCCAGGTTCTAAACTGCCCCAGTAGTGCTCACCCATTGCCTTTGCTTCCTACAGATGTTCACCTGTTCCATAAATAACCAGGCAATTTAGATTGCTGCTGCACTGTGTTCTGAGCAAGAGCTGTACTAACAGTCTGAGCAGGCAAAGGCAGGGGAATGTCACTTCTGAGCTTGGCTGGAGATGAATACATCAGCTCCCCAGCCAGTTACAGCCCAAGTTTAAAAAGCACTATTCTAAATGAAAATTAGATGGTTAAACACTGCAGGGGGAGAGGGTGAATAGGATAATCCCTTCAAAGCTTTACAGGGAAGAGTCTCAAACCTGCTTCATCTTATGTGAGGCACATGAGCAGCCTCAGAATTAAGAGCCCTGCCCAACTTAGCCAGGCACAACAGCTGTGCTGCCTTTTGGGGTAGATACACTTGAACTGGTTATACTGGAGCAGATGTAAGATAGCCACCCTGCTAATCCTAGCTTAATCTGGTGACCATTCACAGGCTGTTCTGAAGAATAAAGGGTGAGAGGAGGAAGAGCACAGACTTGATAAGAAATGGGGACTGTGAAACTGTATTAGAAGGTTGGGGGAAAGCCGCAAATTATTCTATGAGCAGCAGAACCCACAAAGTCTGATGGGATTTACATCCATAACATCTGCCAGGCCACTGCTATTCCAATACATAATAACTTATTTGGAACTGCCAATAAATGGGAGTACTTTTGTGGAGCAGGTTGTGTGAATCTCTTTCACACATGTGAAAAATCACACAGATAAATCAATCTCTTGGGCTCAAGGGGGATCCCCGTACCTGCTCAGCATGAACTAGGAATTTGGGTGTGAGTTTTGCTAACAGATCCATTTGCAAAGAGCAGGGGATGGGTCTATCCTAATAGCTTTGTGGATTTCTGGGGAAACTTGTCACAACCCTGATGGTGCTGAGATTTGAGCTCCAGGTAGGAAGGGGCAGAAGAAGGCTGCAGAACAACATCCTGCAACCAAATCACTCCACTGAAGGTAACCCTTCATTCCACGTGAGGTTCAGCCCCTTGGGACTTACCCGGATCCTTCTCATGGCTGCCACAATCTCCACACGGCTGTTGGGCCTGGGTACGTCCAAGCTACCGATGTACTGCAAGACAGAACAGTGGCACGTCTGTACAGTAGTACACAAGTTAACAGTGTAGATTTCTTCATACTGCTTCTCTCATCAGTTCAGTACTTCGTTAGGCTCTCCTGACCCAGGACATGATAGGAATATCTGTTGTGGATAGTAGTATCAAAGTCAGGGAGAAGTTAATGGATTTCAACGTTGGGTCTGAACCTCTGACCTGGTTCTGGATGTGCCTTTCCCAGTGCTTTGCAGAGCAGCCTCTTGCTAATCCAGTCACGATCCTGTGGGCCTGAAAAATGGGACTGTCCATTCGTCATTCCTCACTACACCTGCTTTTAAAAGACTCAAAGCTAAGAGCACGTAAGTTGGTAAGCTGACAGAGTGTGTAACAACTAGCTCTCCTGGAAAAAGCTCATAATTCTGGCCTAGCTTTTTAGTCTGGACCACCCTCCCTCTGGACTCATCCCCGCTCTGTTGGACCAGCTCCACTGCCTGCAGAATCTGCCTAGAGTTCCTCAACCCTGGTCCTATGCCAGCCAGTTTTACTGTGCTTACAGGAGCTGCAGTCCTAATCAAGCTGCCTGGCCGAGCTCGCACCGAGGCGATAGCGGCCACCCGTGTCAGCCAGCACCTGCAGTGAGGTGGGAGCACTAGTCCTAGCAGTGCCCACAGCCCCTCAGGCAGGGGCTGAGACGTGGGCAGGCGGCGGGTTCCCAGCACCTCCACCACTTCACTACACCTACAGCTTTCTGCCTGTCAGTTGCCTGTTCTCTTGCACGCCTTGTCAGCACGCTGCGGATGCTGTGCGGGTTGTTAGGGAAGACCTGCAGGCAGACAGCTTCCTGCTGCTGGTGGTTTTCCCTCCTCTGTGCTGTCTGTACTCTCCCCTTACACTGGGGTGTAACGCTTGTGTGCCAAAGCAGACTCAGTTTGTATACCTGCTGCTGCAGGGCGGTGGTACCTGTGACGGCACACGTGGTGTGGATGCACAGCAGTGTGGCCCTGCCAAGTGGGGGATGCACAAAGCAGCCAGCTCAGCCTCGGGAATGAGGAAAACACATGGTGTCCTGGGCAGCCACCTTGTGTGCGGAGTAGAAAACCCTTACTGTTGTAAAGTGGTGTGGCTCTGAGGAATGACCTGCATGTCTGGGGCGTGTTGGTGAGGGCAAGAAAAATGCCATCTGAGTGAGAAGGTGTGTGGCCTGATGAGGAATGCCAGCATCCTGCCAGCATCCTACCAGCATGGGCTGTGCTGGGTACAGGCTGGCAGCCGAGGACAGGGTGCTGGACACGGTGCTGGCAGGGTCCCAGCAGGGTCTGTCACATCCCTTGCTGTAACACAGCCTGTCTCTGCATGGCTCTCACAAGTAGGTTAGTTGGGGGCAGTTTACAAAGGTTTGTCCCCCCTCTCAGAGCACCTGGCTCATGAATGGAGGCTGAGTGTGTGGCTTCAAGTTGTGGTTTGGAGTTGTTGGGGCTTTTTTCCTCCCAGATCTTGTTTTCCTGTGGAGATGGGGGGCAAGGTGAACAGCAAGTCAGGAGACCCCCACAACCATTCAGGGTGATAATATCCATACCAAGAGAGACAAACTAGTTCCTGAAGAGCAGCCCCATAGCTATTGCTGTTACTGATGGAGTTCTGGTTTTGTCTACTGTAACACAGCTTGCAATGGGCTTATGTTGAAAAACTTCTGCTTAATGGGCTTTCAGATGAGCTCCCCTGGCTCAGTCTGTCTTGAAATAAACACCCCAAGCAATCTGAAAGGTCATCTGGCTTTTCTGATGCTTCTGTAAATGCCTTTACAAAATGGCATTTTAAAAAGCAGTTAAGTTCAGCTATAGCCTTTGGTAAGCCACAGGAGAGTCAAACCACTCAGACCATCAGAGCTGGAGGGCAGCCGGGAAGGGAGCAACAGAGCTAAGACTGCTCTCTGCCATGGTGGCCAGGGTATATCTGTATCATTCCAGATCTCTGGTGTCTCTGGTTTGCAGGCATCTCTTTCCCTGCTCCGAGGTGGCTGTCAGTGCAGGCAGAGGTAATCCCAATCAATTCAGTGCAGCCGGCTGGCCTTTTGTCTGCCAACAACAGAGCTGCAGTGAGGAACAGGCCACGCTACTGAAAGTACATGGATAGCAGGGGCAGAAGGAGAGCTGGTGAGTGCTGAGCCACATGAGATTCTCCCAACCTCCCTGCTTTGGCCTTGTGCAGAGCTTGGGTACTTGAGCAGAGCCCTGCCAGCTCACAAAGCTCTGCACAGCCACCTTCCCACAAACAGCTCCCAGTACTGACCTCCTGAAGTTTGTCCCTGAAGATTATAGGGCAAGGAAGACAGTTGGGTACGCAGAGATTAGAGACCAAACGTGGTCAGTTGATTGCCTGGTGCGAGACACCCGGCAGCCAGTTACAGCCTTGTCATTGTCAGAGTTGCAGCTGACTGATGTGCCCACAAAGAGTGTCCTAATTGGAAGAGGCAGATTTGAGAGCAGAACTGAGCAAAGCACGTTGCTGAGGTAATGCACAGCCCATCTCAGACCCACACATCTTACGGTGCTTTATCCACTCTCTGAATAGCTCCGGGTGCCTGAAGCTGTCACTCTGAAGAAGCCCATTTCACTCAGTTAAAGGGAGAGTTGCTTCATGTCTTTTAAAAAAATGAAAATAGGGATTTGCCTTGTCCTTAGCATAGCAAGTGTTAATTAAATACAGGCAAAGACTCTTTTTCTCCCCTAAGGAAGAGAGATTTTAAAAATACATGATCAACTGTCTATTAAGATCCACATTATATCCTGCCTAAATCTTACAGTTCTTTCAGCAGGAAAACCCACATGCACAAAATCCACATTTCAAAGCTCTATTAGAATATATACACGTCCCTTCTTTCCAGCTCTGGGGACAGCAGGCGTGAATTCCATTTCTAATCTGTCTTTAGGCCACCTGCAAAGAGGGGAAAGGAGCCCTAGAGTTGCTCCAGCAAAACGCAATTCTTCTTGCCAGCTGAATTATAAACCCCATTCCCTGTGCTGTCTACAGAATGTCAATTCCAATGGAGTCACTTGCCCGGAGTGATGCTGTGCTGCCAGACATTCTTCACGATCAATACAAAGTCTCTGACAATATCAGGGTTTCTTCACCTGAAGGCTGCGTGCGCTTAAACAAAGACCTTGCCTGCCCGGCTCTGCTTGCAGGGAACGGGTCAGATGGAACGAGGCGCTAATGTGGTTTTAAGCAGCACGTAGCAGGCTGCTGGTTTGAAGGGGGATACGGAGCGGTCACCTGGCTGCAGGAGAAATGGGGTCCTGCCTGATGGGGGGGACAGGACCAGGTCGAGCAAGGACAGGCGTGTGTCCCTGGCACAGGCAGTATCCATCGTGCTGTGGAGGGGGGGCTATCCAGATCGGTTCTCAAATGGAACTCACAAGGTGGCTTCTAGGGATTAAACAGCTAAAAAAATACGAGGGAAAGAGCGAGAACCTGTTTGATTGTGGAAATAAGGCTTTCCTATTTTATTGGGTTTTTCTTTAGGCTTCCCTGGATCTGACACGCAGCTGCCAGGGCCGCTGTCAGAGCTGAAGAATGGACTGAGGGGGCACAGGAGCCCCGGGTGCCCGCGGCCAGCGCACCCCGCCGGGGCAGCGCCCGGCCCTGAGCCCCCCGCCCGCGGGGACCCCGCGCCTGGGGCCGGTCTGC
>VZTU01026272.1:87222-185616 GCA_013400835.1 Zapornia atra
CCCGGCCCTTCCCTCCGCTCCCCCTGCCCTGCTGGGGAGGCTTCCCCGCCGTTGCCGTGGGCTTTGCCTCCGGCGAGCCGTTCCCCTGTCCCCCTCCCCCCCATCCTCCAAAGCAGGCGCCTTTATCCGGCTGGTGGCACCTCGGCGCTGGGGTATTTCTAATGAGATGCCAAGTCTGGAGGCTGACTGATTCACGATGAAGGCTGCCATCACCAGTTACGCAAGCCAAAATAAGGGTAATCGGCTATTACACTTCAAAGGTTAAACTACTCCTGGAAAGGGCAAGAAAGAAACCTGCTCCTCTGTAGAAATGTTTGGCGTGTTGTGTCGATTTGCACTTCTTTCACCCTTCCTCCCCCTTAGCGTGGGTACCGGCATAAGGCTCATGACTCCGCGCAGAATGGTCCTTGTGTCCTGGGACATCAGCTGTCCGCTCTGATGGCACAATCTGCGTTGTGGGTTACCTTAAAGGAACGGAATAGTATCAGGCCTCCTAATAAGGCATATATAACAGGGTTTAGCCTTATAAATCACTGTATGAACAGAAGGCACGGCTTGGGTTTTTCTTACAGCTTGAGTCATATGTTTTTCTCTGCACTGTGTGGAGAGTTCAGTGTCTGCCTGCCTGTGCTGGACTGGAGATGGGACAGTATGGGAGCCAGAGCAAAACTGATGCTTTGGAACTTCTTATTTAAATCCAACAGAGCTTTCTGATGTATTTTTATCGTAGGTCCTAAATAGTTCTCAAATTGTAAAGGTCTTCTTTCCATAATAACTTTATGAATGGCTTTATGGAAGATTAGATAGCTTCTAGGAGCTTTTTGAGGAACTTCTGTAAGAAGTGGATGCGTGATCTATTTGGGAGAGGGAAGCTGGAGGGGACATGAAGTGAAAGGATAAAACCTGAGGCTGAATTCTTTCTGTGCGTACAGAGCTAGGGTGCAGCAGCCTCATCTGTTGCACCTGCTGCACTGTACACAGCTGCCTTTGGGATTCCTGCTCACAGGACACTGATTTTTCTCTGCACCTGTTGCTTTTTTACCAAACTTTGTACAGACTTGAGGTAGGCAGTATTTTCTGATCACTCCAAACCTCGCTGTTAAACACTACCAATGTATTTTCTGGAGGATTAAATAGCAGTAAATATTACCTGTGTTCATTCATAACATCCTAAATGCCTAATATCACAGAGCTTGTATGCTGCTGGCCAGGAAGAGTCATGCCTTCTCATTCTGTGTCGTAATAACATTTTATTTCAAGGCTTTTGTTACTGAAATCCATCAGGAGAATTTCCAAATCTCCTTTCACAGGAGCTCTGGTTCTCAACTCCTGCCCTTATGGCAAAACAGTAACAAAATGCCAGGGGGTGAAATTAAAACCTCTTACACTTACTTTACCCCTCGGTGCACCTGTGGCTTGTCTGTCTGCAGCCTTGCTCAGTGCTGTACTCGGTGCCATACAGAGCAATGGGGACTTCACACTTTATGGCTTTGTTCTTGTAGCAAAGTTTTATGTTCAGAGTGCCCGGTGAGTGTTTCTGGGTGTAACTGATTGACATTTCTGAGTGTAGCTACTGAAGTTAGCCCCCAGATGATGTTGGCAATGAGCCATTACTTACTGGTTAGTTTTGCCTCTTCTGTTCCCATAGCTTTTACTGTTTTGCATATCTTATCCCATTGATTCTCTGCACTTAGTATTCTGCCCTACACTTCTTCCACCTGCTCTTGTTCCTCTCTGGAATATCTGCACTGCATTGTCTGTGTTCTCTTCCTGCTCTACATCCCACAATAGCAATCGCTTTTAGCTCTACTTCATCTTTCCTTGTTTACTGACTCCCTCAATATCCTTTCTCCTCCATCCATTAGTTCAATCAATACTTTTCATTTAGCCTGTCGCTTCCCTGGCTGGCTGCTTCGTGCTCTTAATAAAGAAGAGACCAAATATGGAATTTTGTGCCACTTGATGATACTGTCTAGGTAATTAGTAATTAATTCCTTGCAGGAAAGTCACTGGAATGTATTTGTGGAACTTTTTCAGCTTTATTATTATGAAGAGGTTAATGTGCACGAATGTGACATTATTTTTTGTTAGGAAAGTATTGCTTCCTCCTAATATATATGTGTCATATCAGTTGTCTCTCTTTTTCTCCTCCTTTTCACCCGCCCCAAAGGTGGAAGGAGCAGTGAAAGGGGAACCAATATTAGCTCTGACTCTTGACTAGTTCTGATTACATCGAAGTCTTCTAGGATGGGAGTGAGACAAACTGTTGACTGCAAGCTAGCAAGCTTCAGTAGACACAGAATATTCTGATTCCAGTAACATGTAATGTTGAAAGCTCTCCCTGTCAGATGGTTAGAAAAACGGCACTGATGTGCTTGCTCAGCAGCTGTCGTTGGGACAGAGCCTTGGGAATGGTTTCAGAGGAAACGCATACGTTGTTTCTTGCAGGACCCATAAAAGTCATGTCAAAAGTAAAGTACTCTGAGCAGTAGTAATGAAATGCTGTTTAAATACTGATGTTCTAGGGGCTGGTATTACACTGTTGTCCCTTGTATAACACTTCTCAAGGTGATTGCATCTCGGGCTGTGATTTACTTTATCTGGTCCTCACCACTTTTACACTTCTCCCACTGCTGCTTTTGTTTCTGCTGTTCTCTTTGCTGCTGGATGTGTTGCCCTGAATATTTGTACAGGCTATCGTAATAGACTTTTCAAAGTGGGCTCCTTATTCTTGATGACTTTATCTAGGGGATAGCATTCTTATAGTGTCATGTAGGCATTTGGTTTGGGTTTGGTTTAGGTTCTGTGCTCTGACACCTCCTTGCTGTGGTTACTCTGGCTCTTGCAGCAATCATCTATTATTGCAGTATGCTCCCTGATCGTTTCTAGAAGTGAGACATTATGTACTGTGTGATTACAGAGTTGTCCACATGGAAGTTGTTTGTTTTGGTAAATTAGCATATGTGTAAGACACAAACCCAGTGCTCTAAGCAGGGCAGTACTGGTGAGCCGTTAGTTCTATGACTGATACACAAGGAAGAGGTGAAGGAGTTTGAGAGAGCAGTTTGCCTATGG
Source organism: Zapornia atra (assembly GCA_013400835.1). Classification (NCBI taxonomy): domain Eukaryota; kingdom Metazoa; phylum Chordata; class Aves; order Gruiformes; family Rallidae; genus Zapornia; species Zapornia atra. Next base: position 90,298 of record VZTU01026272.1, read on the forward strand.
AGATTCTGTTACCAGAAGCAAAAGACAGGAAAGATGCCTTTTTTTTTTCCTTCCAGCTATGGGAATTATGAGTAAATTAAATTATCAACCATGATAGCTCTGGCTGGGGTAACACACAGGGGTGAACCTTTTGAAAAGTGTTGCAGAGTTTTAATGGGCATGCCAGTGAAGCAATTACTCCCATCACTAGATTGGACTACCTGATTCGGTGTGTCAGGTCCTTTAAAATGAACATGATATGCCAAATGAAATAATGGGCACAAATTGAGCTTGTATCCTGAGTTTATTCATCACTTAATAAATTATTTCTTGGGCTAGCTTTCAATTACCAGGAAAATGGAAGCAGCAGATGTCTGGGGCATCACACACCCCAGCGTCACGCGTTCGTTTGTCTCGCTGCTCAGTAGCTGCGTGGGGGCATAGAAATAGCTTGGAATTTTATGCCAGGAAAAGCTGACTAGAAGACAAGAGTCATTTAACTTGTCATTAGACATGATGGAACAGACTGATGTGACCCGTGAGACAATTTAAATTATTGGCTTCCAATCAAAAGGTAGAAATGACCTGTCAGACCAATTTGACTGTGATTGATTATTAATGGTGCCAAGTTGTGAAAGCAGCTCTGCTCTCTGTGGCTCCTGTCTTGCTGGTTTTGTTGTCACTGTTGTTGTACTGCTGACAAATGTCCCCCAACCCTGGGTAAAAAGAGACTTTTAAGTAAATTCTTCAGAGAGTTAGTGAAGTGACTGCAGACTGAAAGCTGTTTGCAGTGACTGATCCTGGGACCAGCCTCTGTTCCTCTGGGTAGGGTGGGCACCTGGTGACAAGGACAGCTCCACTGGAGCGTTGCTGTGGCACCTTGGCTTTGGCGCTGGCTGGTGCTGGGCAGAGGATGTTTTGGCTGGCACGGGGTAGCCAAAGAGAGGGGCTCTGAGAAGAACAGGCTGCTTCAGTTGTCCACCTTCCTTTTTAGCTCTTGTCCCCTTCACCAGGAGCTGGGGGGTGGCGGCCAAAAGGCCTCTTCTCACACATTATTCTTGCTGTGGATCTGCCTGGCACTGCCGGGGGGTGGGGAGCCAAATAATCTAACCCTGTGTTCCTTTCCAATCACTATTCATACGTAAAAATATCGTGTGGATCCTTCCTGCCTCTCTCAGGAGATGAGTTTGATCCCATTGTTGGATAAATCCAAATACTCTTGATTTGCCAGGAGCAGGGAAGCAGCCTCCCTCTCCGCATCACTGAGGTGGGGGTGCGATGCTTCCCTTTCCCAGTCCGGAGCTGCTCACCCTTCAGCTGTTGGGAAATGATTTCTGTGCACTGTTTGTAAAGTGCTTTGATATCCTCTGTAGATGAAAGGTGTTATATAAATGCAAATTTCAGTCCTTTCATTTCAATTTCATTTAATAAATAAATAAAGTGGTCAGGTTTTAGTGGGAAGGGCACTCTGAGACCCAGTGCTGCATCTGTATTCTGGGTGTACCTGTGCAGAGGGGTTAAGGCCACTGATTGTCTTTCAGAACCTAACAGAATTAATTCTCACTTGTACAAAAATAGATTTTGCAGGCAGAATAATAATGAAATAAGTGAAGAATCCACTGTCTCTGTTAAATTGGGTATCCCATCCCTATGAGTAAGGAAGCAGAGAAAGGATGCATTGCTCAATTTGCATTTTAAATTAATTTTTCAAGGCTATTTACTGAGGAAATTGAAATTTTAATTAAAGTAGCAACTCAAGTAATTCACTCACGCTTTATGAGATTTTTTTTCCCCTGTCATATTGAAAAAAAATAATCTCCATTGCTTAAAGAAATGTTGTAAAGCAAGAAAAATTCCATTTGGAGTAAAGAACAAGTAGTTTCTGCAAAACGCTATGGGTCTTTCTGTAAGTAAAGTACCAAAGTCATTGGGTGGTGGGGGTGAGAGATACCTGAAACAAATGTGTCCTAAAAATGCTGGTGTCAGCAATAAAGCACATTTATTTGAAAAAGATGCAGCCTAATAACAGAAGAGATGCCTGTGAATATATTCCATATGGTACGTGAATGGGACCTGTGTGGGGGTGTAGGTACAGTGGGGTTTGGGCTGATAAATGGGACTGTGAGAGAACAGGCGTGATAAGAGTATCTTTTTTTTAAATCACAACATTATTATAATAATAGAGATTACAAACGTTTGGGCTTTAATTTAGTAATTTACTAATTTTTTCTTTGTTGTGAATTGCTGGTACTGCTAGTCCCCAGGGCTTTTGTTCTTTCTGTTGGTAGTTTTTTTAGGTATTTTTAGTTTACCCCCCCCCCACTTTACTACTATTAGAAACCATTGCCATCGTTAATTGGCAGCACTGTTTCAGAGCTCTCCAGGCTGCTTGAAAAAAGATGATTTTTTGGATAATAGAAAACGAGCTATACAGTTTCCAGTTCATGGTGAAGTCTTGTGTGAATGGGGAAAAGAAGCTGGAAGGTTTAATACTGTTGAAATAATTGCCTTAGTTCTTAATAGTGGAAAAACTCTGTTTGCCCTGGAATAAAGCAGCTGGGAGCTGAAATGTTTTGTGCTCGTGCGTGACAGAGCATGTGGAACTGCCACTGGGTTGGGGGTGAAGGGCCACGGTGGGTGTGGGTGCAGTCTGGGAGTGGTGGCAGGGGGACAGTGAATACAGGGCACAGGACTGTTGGCATTAAATGGTGAACATTTTAAGAACAGGAGTTGATTTAGCAGCAGCCAATGATGACGATTCCTCCTTGACCTCCGGTGTTCCCTTGATGGTTGCTTCTCACCCCTTAAACTGGGGAAGGACAGAGCCCCAACCCAGTGTCTTGAGTTTCACTTCCCAAGTGTAGGACTTGCTGTTCTGTGCCAGAATGAAATGCTGCTTAATAAAATGTGTATAATATTTTACATTACCAATGAGTCCTGCCTTAACTGAGGTTGATAACAAGCTCAGACTTTCTTAGTACAGATCATGCCTCTCAAGTCGCTTATTTTTAGAGTCTCTAAACCTTTCCTGGTTTGTTGACATCTTAAACTTTAAAGTCATGAACCGATCAAAATATTCCTAGTTTTGCAACCCAAATACAGAGCATGTTTTCATCTGACAGTCAGAAGACACTTCTTGAATCGTTTATGCTTAGTGCAGGCGTTGGGGAAGTAAGGGATGCATTGATTGTGCCAGATTGCTTCAAAACCTGTCTCCTCTCTCTTTTCCAGTTTCCCTTTGGCAGACGTTTGCCCTGTGACATCTATTGGCATGGGGTGTCCTTTCACGATAACGATATATTCTCAGGTCAAGTCAACAAGTTTCCAGGTACCTCACTTCTGTCTCCAGTTTACACAAATGCTTTACAAACACCATCGTTTGAATGGCTTCTGGGGCTTTTACTGGTTTTTGGTGTGAATTACCAGCCTCTCAGCTGGTAGCATTTTTAGCATGTTGCTTGTTTGGGTAGGTGATTTCCTCCTGGGGGAAAGAATACCAGAGTGGGCATCTCAAACGATCTCTGAACTGAAGTTTGTTTTGGAGAGAAAGTGGTTCTGATGAAAAGAACGCTTTGTATGTATGGCTTTAGGAGAAAGGAGAGCTTCAGACTGTAATCTAAGTGAAGTATTGTCTGTTACCTAGCACAGATAACAGTGCTGTAGCTTTGGCTTTGAATCCAAGTGGAAAGAACGTGTTTTGTTTCGTGCTCTGGCCTGTCTGAGGGAGAAGCTCGAAGTGGAGTTCCTCAGGTGGATTTTTTAATATTGAGGAGTTTGTGTCAGCCCTCATGATGCCTCTTCTACTTTTTTAAGCTCCCTTTTTTCGCATTTAATCCCTGTTGAGATCTCTCTAAATAAGAGCTAAGAGCTTAGGTATTGACTTATCTAAGCCCTTTACTTCAGATTTATTGCTGCAGTTAGTATGCTGTGGGAGTGAGAACCCTCAGATTTCGAACTTTATGCTTTATTTACCCTGACTTTCTCCTCTCTCTGGGAAGTTCATATTCAGGTATCGGATGGTGTAGTTTTCTGGTGGCTTAAATCTGTTTTAGATGAACATTACTCTCCCTGTATCCCAGTTTCTACGTGGGAAGCAAGAGTCATGCACAGCAGTCAGAATCTCTGATTTCCAGGAGCCTTGTGCTAACTTGATGTTGGGCTGCTCACAGAACACCCTGTTCTTTCAGATGAGGAATGCAAAGGAAGCACAAAGTGCTGGACTATATTTAAATGAGATTTTTAACTATTCCTGGAACAACAGCAGGCCAGGAGAGTAATTTTGGATTATTGCAAAGCCAGTAGTTACTATTGGACTAAAACTTTCCATTCTTCTGAGCTGTATTTTGGATAACTAATTTTTTCTTCCAATATGATGCAGTAATGCATACAATATGAACTATGGCAGGGGGATGCTGCAAACATTTTGTTGGATTTTAAATTTTAAAATAGCTTCAGCTTTATAGACAGCAAAGCCTACTGCTAGAGTGATTAATGATATAACAGTGTGGATTCTTCATCTCTTTTAGACCCTGTCTCTTGTTTTCCCAGGCATGACAGAGATGGTACGTAAAATCACACTGAGCCGGGCAGTGCGAACAATGCAAGATCTGTTTCCTCTGGAGTATAACTTCTATCCTCGATCCTGGATTCTGCCAGAAGAATTTCCCCTCTTTGTGGATGAGGTAGGTTATTTTTACTCTCATTTATAGGAATGTTATAACTTGTTGTGCATTTTTGCCACGTCATTCTTTAGTTCTGCATACCTACCAGGTTATTTGAAGTCACACTTGGGGGCTGTGGTTGACAACTTTCCCAGTTTGCCTGAGATCAGACGTAGTCTGGATGAACTGCTTTGGTTGGTTTGTTATGTACTAGAATAAACCTAAACCCAACTCTGCTTCCCTGCAATGCCAAAAGAGATGTCTGTAAATTAAGTGTGGTAGAACCATCAGCCCTTTCCCTGCATATTCTGCTGAGGAAGTTCCCTGACGGTAAGGTGTGGAGGGCGGTACTTCACTAGGTGCACTGTCACTGAAGTCTTTAGTCCATCCTGCCTGTTCTATCCAAATCCTTCAAAACCTGTTTGTAGTGCATGTTGTGCTCACATCTTCCCAGGTATTTGTTTGTTTGAATCTCTTGTCAGACTGTTGCACTGTTTAAATATTCAAAACGCAATAAACCACCATCCTTTTCAGCCTTTTGGGAGGAGGGGAAAGCAGTGATGATGTGTGGTGGTGTTTGGTTCTGCTATTACAAATATATTTTTTTAAATATTGTATGTATGTGTTTCAACCCTGACTTGCCCAATGCATTAATGTATTTTACAGTATCCTCTGCTTGGAAAATCGAGAGGAAGAAAGTAGAAATGTAATTCTCTGTCTGTTCCTTTTGTCGATGATTACCATAACCACAATCCAATTAAATCCATGAGTATCTTTTAACATACACCCTACAAGTGTGCTGGGTCACTGCTGTGGCACTGCTAGTAACAAATGAATAAAATCCCCGTAGTACTGCACTAGTACTGCTTTACCTGTAAGGCCAAGTTTGTAAAAGGAGTGTAAATTACTCAGTTGGTTTAGCTGTGACAGGTAGATACGTGCAAGTAACTCAGAAATATCCTTTCAAAGCAGTGCACTGGGCTGCACCCAGGGGTGCCAGTTTTGGGAACAGCACCCATCTGGGTTACGGGGAGCCAGGGACCTGAGTGATGGATCTCACCGTGGTCTGTGCATGAGCTGCATGTACAGACCTGCACGCTGTCAGCAGGTGGCACTGCAAATAAATACTTTGCTCTGTTTGAATGGTTACTGGAGGGAAAACGATTTGCTTTTTGTTCCAAGAATAACAGATGTCCAGTAACACACTCCTAGGAGTTTCCTTTGCATATGTTCTTCCATCTGTGTTTGAGAAAAGCATAGTTTGTGTTATCAAACATTATATTTTATGTTGTAAGAGTTTATGTTCTACTTAACACAAGTTGGAGATGTAACCCCTCCAAAACAAGAAGAAATACAAACTGCAAAAATCCAAATCCACTGTGAAGCATCAATGATTCAGCGTGCCTTTTGCTTGCAGTTTCATGAGTTCTCAGTAGGAGTTCCCCAAGCTTTTGAGGTGTTTATTTGTGTGTACGTGGCTTATGTTTGCTTTAAAACCAAAGGACCTTAATGCTGCTGAAAACATCAGCACTCTGAATCTGAATTTTCAACATACTCACAAAAAAGGTCCAATACAGCACATGTGGTGCCTTCATGTTAGACAGAGCCTGGTAGGAACTGGTGTGCACTTGAGTATGTGGATGCCACGTGTTCATTTATCTGAGCAGAGGAGGATTTAGCCATCTCCAGTACTTCTGGAAGTAAAGCTGTTTTGTCATGGGCTGCAGCTAAATATGTCACTCTAGATGAGTTGCACTGTGACTTGCCTTGCTGTGCCCTCACTGCTGTTAGTATTCAAACCCTTTATGGCATAATTAATTACCAAAGGCCATAAATTCTCTGTCTCTGTAGGTTACACATGAGAAAGGTGGCTTGCTGCCATTTGTAGTAGAGGATTTTGTCACGAAGGGCTGGACTGAGACATTAACACTGTGGCAGAAATGACTGCTGAGAGAAGAAACTCCTTGAATTCACATCTCTGCTCTTGGAGCACTACAGCATTTCAAAACAATTTCTCTCTCAAATTTTCTTACTGTGCCTTGCTTCCATAGACAGGGCTGTGAACTGCTCTCATACATGTGTATCAGTAACTAGATCAGATGCTGTCAGCTTTTCCCACCTTCCCTGATGCATAAATACAGCTAGAAAACAGTGCAGCTAATCCAGTGCTAACCTGTGCTTTAAAGGCAGGGACTGAGGAGAGAGCTGTGCTCCTCTTTGCTGTGGATGTGTGTATTGGGAAATACCAACAGGGCGGTAGTTTCCTTGGTGTCATTTGTATGGAAACAGTGATGGGTGTTTTAAACAAGGGCTTAAAAGTTCATTTTACCAAGTAAATACAATTTCAGCTATTTTCAATATTCACCTGTGGTTACCTTTGAAAGTACTCTGTACTAACATGTCACTGTAGCAGAAGGTGAATGGCAAATAGGTAAATCTCTCAGGTGCTGTGGTAATCGCCCCTTCCCTAAGGGAGAAGGATCAGTTGGAATCTGTGCTAAGAACTTATTTCTAAAAGGAGACTCTGATTTCTGAAGTGGAACTGGCTTGGGATTCAAACCAAGGCTGTGATTGCTCTCATACTGCAGCCTTTGTGTTGTCTGTGAGGATGATGAATAGGCCTAGTATGATTAATTTTTAATAAGAATCTAATTTGGACAGTCTAATTTTCAGCACAGCATATTTTTGGTGCTTTAATCAGGTTTTCAGCTTTCGGATACCTCTTAGGCACAGGCATGAATATTCTAGTCCTTGTGCTGTCAAATCTCATAGCCCATTATATGCTTTTTTTTCCGAACACTCTTTTCATTCAGCCTGAGTTTCCTCAGGAAAGGCAAACCTGCAACTGGATCTGATTTCATCCCCTTAGACATCGTGCTCTCCTCTTGCTGCTGGTTGTGAATGGTTAACATGTTTTTAAAGGTAGTTTCCTTCTGTCAGGCTCAGTACACAGAAATACCTCATTGCATATGAGCTAATTTTCCTACGTGACTGACTTCTCTAAGTCTGGACAAGCCTCCTCATAATGAGAATTTGAAAGAATGTAGTTGAGGGTGTTGTGGAGAAGTCAAAGATGATGGTCAAGAATTTCCTTGAAAATCAAGAAACCACCTGCTTTCTTCAAGACAGTCAAGCTGCTGAAAACCAGACTGACTCTGGATTACTAGTTCCCCTTTCCCCACCCTCCTATCTTCATCTGCCAGTGTAAGGTTTGATGGACTAGAAAATGATAGAGACTAACGACTTCCTTTCCAGCTAAATGGAAAAAGTGAAGTATGAGCTCTGTGAGACCAATGATTGTTAAAATGCAGGGCTTCAAGAGCAGGTTGCTGTTGCATCTTTAACGACAGTCCTCAGGAAGCTTTATCTTTTTTGAAAAGGTGCTGCAGTATCAGAGCAGGAGTAGCCTGAGGCATGAACAGGAGACACTGGAACAGGAGGCAGATTGCCCTGGCTGGTTTCATAGAGGTGCTTTATTAGTTTCTGTTCTAGCAGACCATGATTGGCACTTCATACCCAACTATGACTCTAGATGTACATACGTTTCGTTGTGGAGGTTTAAGATTAAACAAGTATCTTTCTGAGATGCTGACTTTAATGAGACTCCTCCAGTATGTGATGTCATGTCAGGGGAAGATTATTCTTGAGTGTTAAAAAGACTAGGGCATAAATCCTGCTTTCCTCCTTTGCTGTCTAGGTCTGCTGATCTACTTGGGCCTATTTATCCACACGCCGTTTATGGAAACCTGATCTCCACTGTGGCATTTCCTCCCTCAAAGTGACCTATTTTACAGAAGGCTCTTCACTGAGTTGGTGTGACACTTGTCCATGAGAAAAGCCCTACTCTAAATAATGAATGTTGAATTGCTGCAGTTAGTAGGAAGGCTTTCAGCAGTGTGATTCTCCAGGAAATAAATGGCCTTCGGGCTTGTATTTTGGAGTCTCCCTTTGATGAATTTGTGCTCTTAATGATTTATTTCCTCCTAAATATTTGTGAATGCAGTGCTGCTATATTTACACCTGCATGCAGAGCACAGCGGTACACCCTGGGGAGCTACAGAGGCTTCCTCACTAGGGTCCTGATGCTTTACCATGAGTTTAAAGCTCTGCCTGAGAGGGTGATGCAGCAGTGTGTTTCCACTGGTTGCTCAGTCCTTGGGCTCCAAACCAGCTGCTGATTAATACCCCTTCCCTTGGGTTTTCTTTCTGTTCTTGGTGCGTGCCAGTTGGATCACCACATCCACGCTCCGCTTGCCAAATGGTTTCTGGAGCAGTGAGCACCACTGGAGCAGATGGGACTTGGGTCAGCCTGTACCCCAGGTAGCTGTTTGTTCCTCCTGTGCTTCTCAAGGCTGAGACGTGTTACCTCCCTGGCTTAAACGTGGTCTCCTTCTTTCTTTGCTACATGTTGTAAAACATGCCATAGATGATGACTAGTTTTTTAAAGTTCTCCCAAGATAACTCCAAATCCTTCCTGACTTCTTTTTTTCCTCAGTTTCACATCTCCTAATTGAGGCATCCAAATCTCTGCAGTTCTTACTTTTGCTGTGTAAGTAATAAATAAACGAAAACTTATCTAGGCAGTGGGAAGGATGCATGTAGCATGAAAGATCTGATATTCAGCAGATGTGTCAGGCCCTTACAGTGACCTAGTTACTGTCTCCATGACTTTTTTTCATCTTCAAATAAAATGCATTGAAGCTTGCAAAATTTAGGTTTGCTTATTGGAAATGTGAGCTTCTAGATGGTGTAATTGCTCTTTTCTCTGATGTAAAAAAAAATCCCTAATGATACTGAGAGATTTTTTTTGTTGAGAGAGAGTTTTGAGTGAATATCTGCTGCTTAGAAAAGTGCAGATTTAAATCCAGCAGTTAGTTATTGGTGCCATGTGTAATTCTGTCTTGCTGTACACAGTTGGGGATGACAGGAGCCTCCAAACATTCCCTGCTAAATAAATGGATCAGTTTAACGTGTTCAAAGGCCAAAACAACCTTATTACAATAATTACTTTGTGGACTGCTGACTATTAGCAGTCTGTTCCAGGTGGGGTTATCTAATGTTCTCACAGATAAGATAACTCATTCTTTAGGAAAGAAAAAGGCTGTTTCCTTTTTTTTTAGATTTATTGGGGTTTAAATTTCATTTTTACTTATTTATGTAAATCCTGTTAGTTTACTGAAACCAGAAGCTCCAAAGATACTTATTTTTGCTTCTGAGAAGGTAGCTTCTCTAAAAGGCTGCTGTCTAGTGGGGTGCCAAGTCCTGTTTATGCCCCAGCAATGAAGCTGCTGTTGTCAGTATGTAGCAGTGACAGTGGCACCCAGCAAAAAGTTCCAATTAAATTGCTTTTTGAGTCACAGACATTAGGTACTCAACCTGAGTTGTAGAACTTTTTTTTTTTTCTTCTTTTTTTATTCTTCTCACTTCCTGTGGGAGGATGCAGACACTTCTATTCCTATAATTCTGTCACTCCTGGTTTTGTGCCTCACCGTACTGAGGCCACATCTGGGATTCTCTGGGACAGTTAAGCTCTGACAAACCACTTCCCCAGTGCTGTTCCCATACTTTCTATTTGTGTTAAGCCATTTCCCTTACGCACCCAAGAATCTAGGGCACAGTGTGGACAAAAGCCTCAAGATCCGGGCTCCATCAGCAGAGGGGTGGCAGCAGGGACAGGGAGGGGATTGTCCCTCTCTGCTCTGCCCTCGTGAGGCCTCATCTTGAGTCCTGTGTGCAGATCTGGGGCCCCAACACAAGAGAGATGTGGGACTGTTGGAGAGGGGTCAGAGGAGCCACGAGGATGCTCAGAGGGCTGGAGCACCTGCCCTACAAAGAGAGGCTGAGGGAGCTGGGCTGGGTCAGCCTGGAGAAGAGAAGGCTGTGGGGGGACCTGGTTGCAGCCTGCCAGTCCCTGAAGGGAGCTGATAAGCAGGAGGGGATTCAAGTTTTTAAAAGGGTAGATAATGGCAGGACAAGGGGGATGGATTAAAACTGAAGGAAGAAAGGTTTAGATTAGATATTAGGGGGAAGTTCTTTACAGAGAGAGTGGTGAGGGGCTGGAACAGGCTGCCCAGAGAGGGGGTGGATGCCCCGTCCCTGGGGGTGTTCAAGGCCAGGTTGGATGGAGCCCTGGGCAACCTTGTGTAGCTCCAGGCCTGGAGGTTGGTGGCCCTGCCTGTGGCAGGGGGTTGGAGCTCTGTGATCCTTGGGGTCCCTTCCAACCCAGACCGTTCTATGATCTGGGTAGAATGGCTTATCCTGTACTGATGGATATCTACAGCAGCAGGAGAATTGGATACACGAGTATTGAGGTCCAGGCTGCTGTAAACAATACAGAAGTAGGTCATGCAGTCCTCCAGCGACATTCTTACAGAGTAGTCAAGTTGACTTTAACAAATACAGATTGTTTGTGGCAAGGCACTACAAACAATGCAAAGGAACGGAGACTGAAACGTCCTGGTTGGCTTTTTTTTTCCTTCCCCCCTCCCTCTGTTTCTGTGTCTTGATGATCCCTATATATACACATGCTCACAGAATGTTAGGGGGTGTCAGAATTTCTTACCTGCAATTTCCTTTTGAGTGGGGGCATCTCCCATCACCCTGTACATAGTAAGTTCACCTGTTAATGTGTGTCTGTTGGAAAAATGCCATTTTCCAGAATGATTCAATTAATTGAACTTGGTAGCAGTTGTGCTCCAGAACCTTGCCATCAAAACCACAGCAGCACTAAAGAGTGTTTGGCTTTTTCAAGAAATCTGCAACCTGAATCATTTCTCTGTGGGGAAAAAAATGTGAACTGCATCTTGTGCAGTGACTTCCTAAGCATTTTTCCATATCCCAGTGCTGGTAGCTGTTGGTGTTTGCGAGCTCGTACACTAGAGTGCACTGTGCTTCACATGGAACCTGCAGAGCAGCAGTGAACAGCTGAACACAGCTCCAACATCTGCACCAGCCTCAGGAGGCAACAGGTCGGGCATAGACTGCTTTGTAGGTTCATCCAAAAGGCTGGCTTTGGTACAAAACACCCTCAGAGAATCCCCCAACTTGCCTTGCTTTCCTGGTTTCACACTAGGTACAGCTAAAGAAGTTATCTGAGCTGTCATGTGCTTGGAACAGGGCTTCCTAATACACACCAAAGCCACTGAGAAGAGTTGCTGAAACTGTGATGGAATTCTTACCTTGTGTTGGGTAGAAGGGTGGTAGTTGCATGCCAGGCTGGAGGAGAATGGTGGCAGGTAGCAGCTGAGGCACAAACTGTGCTTTGTTTAGTAAATCTGTGGTATTCGTATAATATCTGTGCATGCCTCAACACTCTCCAGTTTTGCTAAGGCTGGATATGTGATTGTGAAGAATTGTCAGTGGTGGAAAAAGGTGTTACCAGTGCCAATGTTTCTCTTTCCTTCTGTTGGCTGTGATTGTCTGCACTCACACCTCAGTCAATAAGGTGCCTTTCCTTAGGTTTGTGACTGTCAGTTGTTGTTTCAAAGGTAGCATAAAAGTTTAACTTTGTAGTTTCCTATGCATTAGTGACTAATAAAAGGGTCCTCATGAGATATGCAGCGTTTCATTCTGTAAATTGGTATACAGCTTGAAAAAGAAGTTCCCTGGAATCATTACACAATGGCTTGTTAAATAAAATGACCTTTTATCTGTGCTAGTAACTCCCTACTCGTGGTATTTTGGTTGTGCTTGTCAGTTCTGTTTCTCTTCCACACTTTGGGCAGGGTGTTTACTACTGTAAGGATGTGGTCCTGTTTGTTTTGTTTATGAATGCAATTTGTTGGCTCTTATCGTTTCAGCCCAGCTTTCAGTGTAATTCTTTTTCTTGCAGGTTCGTATGATGAAAGACAGTGACCCATCCTGGAAGCCCACTTTTATTGTAAAACCTGATGGAGGGTGCCAGGGGGATGGAATCTACCTCATTAAAGACCCAAGTGACATCAGGCTGACAGGAAGCATCCAGAGCCGGCCAGCTGTGGTCCAGGAATATATTTGCAAACCACTGCTTGTGGACAAACTGAAATTTGATATTCGTCTCTATGTCTTACTGAAATCTTTAGAACCCTTAGAGATTTATATAGCCAAAGATGGACTATCTAGGTTTTGTACAGAGCCCTATCAAGAACCCACTCTAAAAAATTTGCACCAGGTTTTTATGCACTTAACCAACTATTCACTGAATATCCATAGTGGGAATTTCATCCATTCTGACAATGTAAACACTGGCAGCAAGAGGACTTTTTCAAGCATTCTGTGCAGACTGTCTTCCAGAGGAGCTGATGTCAAGAAGCTGTGGTCAGATATCATTTCACTGGTGATTAAAACAATTATTGCACTGACACCAGAACTCAAAGTTTACTATCAGTCTGACATACCAGCAGGAAAACCCGGGCCAACTTGCTTCCAGGTAGGCTGGAATTTCTGCCAGGAATGCAGTTACTTCTATGCATGGATTAATCTCCTGGATGTTCCATTCCTTGTCTGAAAGCTTACTGTAGTTATGCTGCAGTAATACTGGTTGTACTGGTTGGATCCGTCGCATGAGATGATGAGATTCTCCCCACCCCAGTTTTAACTTACAGATCCCTCTCCTGGCCTATGTTACTACTTGCTATAAACATATGTGGAGAATTTGCTGTGGGAATAAGTTGTTAGCAGCAGTAGTCACTCAGTTTTCTATTTTCTAGATGTTATAACTGTGAAGCTTTGCAGCTTCCTAGTGTAGCTATGGTAGTGGCTGTTTTTATGACCTTCTTGTCACAGGCACTAAGATTGTCTCCATGTTGATGGATGCAGTTTTTTGAGGTGGGGGTAGTGTGAAAGTGGCTGTTGGTATCAGAGATGCCTGCTTTCAGTAATTATTCAGCAATGTAACATGTTTGTCAGTTACTTCTCTTCTGTCCTTCAAATGTTCTTTCTCCTGAATGTTGACATATGGATGGCCATTGTGTTCTCTGGACAAACACTGTGAGTAGGACTGAAGTAACACATTGCTTGTTCTGCACAGATTTTAGGGTTTGACATTCTCCTGATGAAAAACTTGAAGCCCATGTTACTAGAAGTAAATGCAAACCCCAGCATGAGAATAGAACATGAGCAAGAGGTAAGGCCTCACAATATGGTATTGATATTGGAAAGAAATTCTTTAGGTTTGGTTTTCTAGTCTTTTTTTCCTGTTTTGAAGGATGAAAGCTGTCTGCTAATATGAAACCTCCAAGGTTCCCTGTAATTTTCTGCTTTGAAATCGTTGCTAATCTTATACACTGGAAATATGACTTATTGGAATTGTGAAAGCTCTCCATCATCTTTGTCATAAATACATTTATTCATCATCCCCTGCAGTTGACTTAATTGTGTTTAGGGGATTGCTAATAATTTTCTTGATATTTATATACATAATATAAATTGTAACACTGGCTGCAATCTTTTTTTTTAATATTTCAATTTACTAGAGAAACTTGCCAAAAATTCTTGTAATGTCATGCTGAACACATTAACCTGTCTCTGTATTCTGTAAGAATTAGCTTGTAGGCTGTCATTGCGTATTTAAAACATATGACATGCATGAAATCTGAGCAAATGTGGAATAACTAATCCTTAGTTCTATACTGAATAATTGTATCTCTTTGTGATTTCAAGCTTTCTCCTGGAGTATTTGAAAATGTCCCAAGCCCTGTTGATGAAGAAGTGAAAGTAGCTGTTATCAGAGATACTCTTCGGCTAGTGGACCCTCAGAAAAAGAAGAGAAAAGATACCCAGTAAGTGCACTGACTTTAGGTGGGTTTTGCCTCAGTGCCTTGCAATAGTTATTAAGTTTAAATACTCTTTCCCAGTTACACTGCTTTATCCAGGACAAGACGCTCCTGACTGTCTGTGTGACTCTCTTGGCATCCACAGGGTTAATTAACTCTTTCAGAAAAGCTTGTAGGATCTTAATTGGGGGTGTGGTACAAAGGGAGTGCTGGGACTGTTGGATCTCCCAGGGAAGGTTGGGGGGAAAACCTGATTTGTTGTACTTTCTGTGTAGTAGCAGCAAGTCTGCCAAAGGGTATTGTCCTGACTCAGCACTGACCACTTGGTGTGCTGCAGGTAGGCACAGCAGAAGTGTGGAAGGAGCCCTGCAAGTGCTCTCGCTCAAGGAATTGTACAAGTTCATAAGCCAGTAGTAAATCAGGCTTTATCAGCTCCCTGGAATATCTTGCCTTTGATTCCGAACTGGTGCAAACAATTTAGCAACTCAGGCTTATTTATTTGTATTTATTTGTACTTTTACTTGAGGCTTTTTTAATTCAAAGCAGTGACAAGGGGCAAACTTGTGTATTTATGAATTTGCTGGTGTGTTGGGTCTGGCTGGGTTGGAGTTGATTTTCCCATCACAGCCCTTGGTGCTGGGTATCACCCCGGTGTTGAGGCTGCCAGTGCTGGCACAGCACCAAGGCTGGCTCTCCAACATCCCCCTCACCAGTACACAAGATCCTGGGGGTGTTACACAAGCAGGACAGCTGACCCAGGCTGACCAAAGGGATATTCCAAACCATATGGCGTCTGCTCAGCAATAAGAAGCTGAGGGAAAGGAGGAGGAAGCGGGAGCATTAATTATTTATGACATTTGTCTTCTGGAATAGCTGCTATGTGTACTGAAGCCCTCCTTCCTGGGGAGTGGCCAGATATCACCTGCTGATGGGAAGTAGAGAATAAATCTTTTGCTTTTCCTTTGTTTCCTTGCATGAGCTTTGCAAGGGTGTGGTTTTTTTTTGCATAGTGTTTTTTTTTCCTATTTTGTCAGTCTGTCCTGCTGAGGAGGGTTGTGATGGTGATGGAGCAGTTGGGTGAGCACCTGGTATCCAGCCAAGATCAACCCTCCACAGCTTGAAAGTTGCAAATTACTCTGACTGAATTGCCCCATTGGAGCTGAAAAGTTCCAATATTGTATTTAGAAATTGCTTCCTTGATCTTTGATAATAAGCATAATTAAATCTGTGATTTAGGAATGAGAGGAACTGCCTGAAGCAGCTTCCGCTGAGATGCTTGTGGTGGGATCAGGCTGAGAGAAGTAGTATCTTCTTTTTCTGATGAAACACCTTCTCTAAAGTAGTCCCTTGGAGACATGAAAGGGAGAGATTTATTTATTTCTGTTGTCCCTAGAAATTCTTGCTTATAGACCTGCCTCCATACTAGAATATTGATTTTGTTCTTCTTTTGGCAATTAGAGGCAAGCTCAACTATGTTACTCCTGTTGGGTAATGCTTTCAAGGGCAAAATCACTGTCCTTTTGTAGCCAGAGTCCCATGAACAAGACATGATTGATAATGCTTACAAGTTCTCTATTATTGTAATATTCTTATAAGATCAAATTATCCTTTCAGAGGCAGCGCTGCACAGAGAGGTTGCTGTGGTCAGGGTACAGATTGACTTGCAAAGTCTGTACTGTACAGTGTTACCTGTACTCAGCCTGCACCCTTAGGAGAACTTGAGTGCATGGAGCTGGAAAGTGGTCAGTTTTAACCTGGAGTTATGTAACTGGTCATGCCTCTTTCTGCTGAAGCTCTCAGGCTTTCATTAACTACTTATTAGATACTGGGGGGGGCGGAAGGCAAATGATAATTACAAATAAATGCCTGGAGAACACCAGTGTGTGTAACACTCACTCAACTGAGGAATCTTCTCTGATTATGCTGTGAGTCCTAAATAATTTATAACAGGATTAGTGGGTGATGTGATTGGCTCTTCACAGCAAGAATTCATCAGTGATGCAACTTTTTTCAGGATAATCTGGTTAACAGAGCATCTTGTTGATGAGTATCTGCATGTCTTCACCAGAAATTAATCCTGTTTCTTACTGCAAAGGGAGCTGTCCTGATAACTCTTTTTGGATATACAGGAACTCAGTTGTGACAACTAGCCAACCTCAGCTGCAATTGATCTCTTCTGCCTCATGTTCCTGCCCACCCTCAGCTACAATTCATCTCTTCACCTCTTCTGCCTCATGTTCCCTAGCCAAGGCTTTGCAGTCTTTCACTTTGTGCCCTTCCTCTCACTCATTTTGGTGCACTTCAACCAGTTCTCTGCACCCACATTCCCTCCCACTCCTACCAGTAACTGCAGAGAAGTGGCATCATTCCTCTGCTTGCAGGATGGAGACAAGAACTAAATAATTGCCTGGAGCTGGAGAGTGGTAGTTCTACCTTTCCACTGTAATACTGCTGCTGGTCTGATTGTGCCTGGCAGCAGGGGAAAGCTGAGTCTGACCTACTAATGGAGGAGAAGAAGACTCTGAAAGAATGCCTGTTCTGACAGCTAACCAGCAGCAAACATAGCAGACTCTAGTTTTGATGTTAATTAGGTAAAGGATGTTAATTTAAGGAAAGTTTTAATGATAGATGCCTGAGTTTGAGCATACAGGGGAAATACTGAAAAGTCTGAGTTGCATCTGAGGTAAATCTCTGCTGTGGACATGGATTCGATTCCCTTCTAATTATGTCCCAGATTAAAATAAAGGAATCATCTAAATGTGAGTGAGTTTTAGAAATCATCCTGCTGTACTTCATTATCAGGGAAGATTAATAGCTGAATTATTATTTTTTTTTTAGTTTAACTTTTCCTCATGTGCAAGTGTAAGGTGAGGGGTTGGACTGTGCTCTATAATGTCTGTACAAAGAAACTTGTGTAAAGCTTGTCTACCCTTAAATTTGCTCTGGATTTACATCTGGCAGCTGAGGTGCTGTGTGCAGCCTGCTGAAGGTGGGAGAAGACTTCACCTAAAGGAAATTTGCACAATTAAGTGAATGGTCTAATGACACCAAGCAACATTTAAAGTAAATCAACGTTACTTATGTAAACAGTAGTTTAATTAAGAATAATCACTGATGCAAATCATTGTTTATATTGTGACTCCAACAGAAAATCCACTTTAAAAGGGTTTGCAAACTTCTACTTTTTTGTGGCTAATTTTGAAACTTGGTAGAATGCTTTCATTTCAGTCTTTGTATCATTGTTAGCAATTTATTCTTTTTAAAAACTGTTAGATGTGAGGGAGCAAAAAAAGAGTCTCAGTCTGGAATGCAAATATGGTGTCTTCGTCCCTGGCTGTTTGACTGGTGGGATAATTGCCAGCCCTGGGTATCATCTGGAGCGAGTCTGCTCTGAATGTCGTAGGAAGATCATTCTTATCATCTCATCAGTGCTAATGACCTGCTTTCCTGTCCTGTCAAAAATATTTGTGCCCTAGTTTATTAATGCTAATTAATCCAGAGATAAGAAGAGACTTCTTTATATTTTTCTTGCTGTTTATTCTGTGTCCCAGTATGATCTCTTGCATTTACATGCCTAGTTTTGTACATATTTCAAGACAGAAAACAAGCATTTTATTCTTTTGACAGAGAAAGCATAGCATTATGTCGTTTGTCATTAGAAATATGAGTTGCTCATGGAATAAAAATCTGCTTTTTTCTTGCTAGAGATGATGAAGGTGCAGCCCCCTAAGTAATATAATGACTTATTCAGCACTGAAACAGCCATTGACAGAAGAAAGAATTGCAACACTTTGGAAACAGAATGTAATTTAATCTATGGCTGTTATAAAAACAATCAATTCATTGTGCCCACAAAAACGAGTGGTTTTGGTTTATTACCTATTATGGGATTACTGTTTCTCTCCTACTTTATCTTTCCTTGTGTGGCATTCTCCATACATACCACTTGAGTGGTTTTGAGTTCAGCCTTGAAATTTATTTGTGATGTTCTGATGATTTTTTTTTTCTTCTTCTTTTAAAAATATGTCAGGTACAATCCTCTTCTCTGAATTCCATGGCTCGAGCAAATGTCAAATGTGATCAAGTAATTTTCTGAGCAGGAGGAACCCCAATGTAGTGTGTCTCCTATTTTTGCAAGATCAGCATGCAAACACTGGCTGATGCTACTCAGGTCTGAGAGCACCCTGTAAATATTAATGCATGGCAGTTGGGCTTTTCATCTTGTGTGGTTAGGAAGAAATTCAAGTTAGGATTTTGTAGAACTTATTGTGTAGAAGATCTTACTCCCCTCTTGCACAAAACAAGGTGGTTCATTTTTTCTACTGTGTGGATTAGGTTTCTCACTTTAAATGATTTCTTTCTCTGATGTAGGATGAAATGAGTGGTTTCTAGGAGGACAGTAGGTGACCTCTATGAAATGAAGGCATGAATGAATTTCTGGACATTCTTCTCAGGTACTTCCTGCCTTAAATGTAACCTCTGTTGAAGTGGCAGCTTCTTCAGGAGGTGGCTCCTGCTGTGCTGGTGACCGGTGGGTCTAACCTTGGCCGCTGAACTTCAAGCAGAACGCGGGTCGTTCCTTAAACAGGCCTCTCTGTGATGTTTCTCTTCTGGGTGTTTCAAAGGCATTCCCCAAATCCTAATGCTGTTCTTCATTTGAGGAGCAAATTTGTACTTCCTTAAAGAAGCAAAAAAAAAAAGGAAAAAGCCAGGCAATACCCATGCATCTGCCTGCCATTTATTTTTTAGATATTTTAGATATTTTCTGTTTGGCTTCATAACCTCCCCTGATATTTGTGTCATGTTCAATGGAAATATGAAAAGATACCAGGCAGAGGTGTCTGAACAGTATGATTATCCTAGATTTTGATGATGATAAAGTCATTCTTGCCACTGATTACTGTATTTATCTCACTATCCACATTCTAAGGGTGTGATTGTGTGACAGGGCTGGTTGAAGAGGGTCAGAAACTCAGTGCATAAACATCTGGAGGGACTGAAAGGGAGAACACTGGTATCACAGCTATCACTGATGGGAAAATAATGACTGGTCTTCTTGTAATGTATCTTACTTTCTGCTTCTCTGAGTAACTGCATCATGTTTCACAGGGATTCATTACTCAGAGTTGTCAGAGCCTTTTGCATTATAAGGGTTGGGTTTAGTGCTTATAAAAGTAAGCTGTGGTGGAATCAGAGTTTTGGTTTCCATTTGCTAATTGACTGTGAGGGCTTTAGGTTGATTCCTGCATCCCTTTTACTGCCACTTGGAAGTCTGGTCAGGTTTTCAGCTATTCAGACATTTCTCAAGCACCACTTCTTCATTCCAAGCCTTATTTCTGCCCAAGACTGTATAAACTCATATGTGTAGCTTTCTTGAGATTGATCTCTCTACTCTGGTTCATTTTGGAGGCTGACACAATTTTTTTCTCCATCAGTCAAAATGACCCAGCATTCATATTCAGGATCATTCTGCCAAAGCCCTTTGAAAGTACATTGAATTAGACCCTTTCTCTTTCCTAGAGGGCTTTTTGGTTTATTCCTTCATCAGGCAATCTGCCAACTTCAGTATCAATTCTTGTCTGTTACATTAGCCCGTGTGCCTTTTGATGAGTTAGACGTGTGAGGGAGACTTTTAAATGTGATGTTTGTCAATGTTACTTCAGTTCAGATTAGTGAAACCTTAACTTTGTTTTTCTGTAGTTGGGGAGTTATTTATTTCTGCTGCTATTTCTCATCCTGCTCAAAGAACTATCTTCAACTGCTCTGCTCAGGTTTGTGGAGCAAATGTTACATGGCTGCCTTGATCTTTGCCCTCTGTTCTTGCTTTTCCAATTATTTATCTGCTTCATCCTTAAGAGATTTAACCTTTCTCCTATTGATTAGGAAATGCCCTGTTGGAAATTCTACAACCTAAAAGGTGAGATGTCCCTCCATGAAGGAAGGGAAGGATCTGGTAGCACTGGATTCAGTTCTGCGTTGATTTTAAGAGTCACTGAGAGGAAACACAAGGGTGATTAGTAGAACAACAGAAAATACAGGTCAGAACAACGGCAAATAATTTGAACATGCTATCCTAACGTGGGGGAAAAAAAAATAATCCAGTGATAGAAGGAAGGTCAGGATATTTTGTTTTACAAGTGGTTCTATTTCACACGTAATCTGCAATGCAGAAATACATGAGCTTATAATAATAATGTCTCTTCAAAATAACTAAAACCGGATCCCTAACAGATACAGTAGGGATTCAGCGTTCCCTCTCTGTCAGAGCATTACAGGAACAGTTGGTTTTGTGAAAATAGCTGTGGACTAGGACATAAAATATGCAATTTCTGTTCCCAATTCAGCTAGTTTACTCAGTGGCCTTTAGACAAAACACTTCCCTTCTGCTCCCGTTTTCATTCTGTGGAGTGAGTAGGATGTCTCGCTGGTCCCGTGCATAGCCAGGCTTCCTGAAGTCTGGTGTTCAGGACATGACCTGTAGTTATGCTTAGTGGTATGTGAGATCAGTTTCCCTATTGTTGTGACATAAAAATATGACACAAAAGCTTAATTTTGTTTTTCTGGGAGACTCTAGGTCTGGTTCTGCACTCTGCAGTAAACATCCTAGGTGGTTCCGAAGGCTTGCAGAGCATTCTTCCCATTCTGCCAGCCTGATTGTCATCGGATGTCTTTTACCTTCCTCTTTCTCCCATGCAGCCCCTGCACTTCCTATACAGCATGGTAACTGGGTGGGTGGTCTGCTGTTTGGATATTTGGGATAATTAGGATTTTAAAAGGGATTTTTCCCAATATCATTATTTGATGGTGTTGGTTTTATCTTCTCATTTTTACAGCCCTTTGCTAATACAACAGAGAACTTCGGGGATAC
This sequence comes from Zapornia atra, assembly GCA_013400835.1. Lineage (NCBI taxonomy): Eukaryota > Metazoa > Chordata > Aves > Gruiformes > Rallidae > Zapornia > Zapornia atra. Next base: position 111,558 of record VZTU01026272.1, read on the forward strand.
TATTGGAGTGCATGCAAACACAGCACTAATTAGCACCAGGCTTGGCAACAGATTAAGTTATGATTACTCCCATTTAACCTTCACCACTGCAAAAAGTGCTGGTTTTCATAGTCCAGTTCTGCAGGTTGGTCTGTGTTGGCTCATCTGTTATATTCTCAGCACTAATGTCTTGAATGTAAACATTGCATTTTACCTCCACCTAATGAGGGAATTCAGTCTTATTTTGAATCTCTGGATGTCACCCGTGTTGAGGGACAGCTGGAAGTGCTCAGAGTGTGCTAAACAGCAAGCTGATGACAGGCCCTGTTTGTTAAAAAAAAAATTAATGGATGAGAATTGGTATAGGTTGCAGAATTATAAAAGGTTCTGTGTTCAGCACTGTGGAATTAATTGGAGCAAACCTGAAGTATCTTGTGTGGTAATTGGCGTGCTGCAGTGCCCCTGGCTCCGGTGTGAACTGGAGCCTGGGTGTGTGTTACCACATCAGGAATGGAGACGAGTGTGTCCAATTAGACTTGAATCACAATGCTTTGAGATGCAGCTAATCTAATTACATTTTTATTGACATCTCCTTTCTTTTGCTCTCTAAAATTCCTAGCGAGCAATAGAGGAAGGATGGGAAATAAACTGTGCAACGTGCCCTGTCAAGAGCACTCCCATAAAACCTGAACTTTCCAAACATTCTAATATATCAAAAGTGTTATAGCAATTACATCCCTTAGATATTCACACCACATTACATTTTAAGTTGATCATTATGAAGTCTTTTGCTTTTTTTTCCCCCCCTCTTAACGATGATACTTAAATGAAAAGAAAACCTTTGTGATAAAATACAGAGGAAAGGAAGGTTTTATCAGAATGTGTCGCTTCCCTCTGGTCTTTGTAGTGCAGCCACAAAAGTCGCTGTAATCTTCAAGGTTTGCCCCAAAAGAAGGGAGGTCAGGAATAAAGTGGGGTGGCTGCTTAGTCACCTTCCAAATGGCATAAAAAGGGATGTGGAGGCGGTGGGTCTAAATGCATCTTTGAATGCAGTTGTTTGATTAGAGATTGTGAGTCTTAACGGTGATAGAATCTGGCTTCAGGCACGCTGTGTTCTGCATCCCTCATCACGGCTGGTTGGCAGTGATGGCTGGGGCACGAGGAGTCCCACTGACTTTACTGAGCTGAAATAAAAAGCCTGGTAGCGAGGCTTCGCGGTGTCGGCACCTGTTCAAGCCTCCTCCTGCATCTGACAGCATAGACATTGGATCTCCTTTAGTGTGTGCTCCTGCCTTGGCTGAGTTCTAAGAAAGTAAGCTGCTTCTGTGGTGGTTTGGTTTTATTGTTTGTTTTTTTCTTTCAACATAAACTCCTTGGGAGCTTTGCTGGGTAGAGATGTTTGCTGCATCCAGGATTGCTGATGGCACTGAAAACTCAGATTAAGCGTGGTCAGAGATTTGCATAGGTTACACTGGGCAGTTTTGACCTTATTCATTGAGCCCTTAAGTGCTACTTAAGTGTTTTATGGAGCATAGCTCTCCTTGCCTTTGAAAGAGTGAAATTGCTGTCATTTTTAAGGCCACCTTTTACTTCAGAGGTAAACTGCCGTACAAAAATACTGTGGTAAGGAAGTCCTTGATGGGCTTAGCTCTTCCTTCCAGTGTTCATGGCTTCTCCTTATATGTAGCCTTCAAGGTTGACATCTGTCTCTTCAGCCTGAAAGGGGTTAGCGGGTTTGTGTTGAAGAAGGGCTTAATTTCCAACTAATTTTCAGTACTTGGCTCGGGTGGTTTTTCTCTGCCTCAGTCACCTAAGCATCCATCCAGCTCTGAAAGTGTGACACGTTTTGTCAGAGAGCATTAATCTGGGCTAACTCTTGAGAAACTGTTGTGTAGAAAAAGTTAACCAAATGTATTTGTGCCTAGTGAGTCCCCTGAAGAGAGCACCAGGGCAGAGGAGAACACGGCTTAGCGTCCTGTCCAACCAGGATACAGACTGTTCAGCATCGCTCCACAGAAGGAAGTAACTTTCTGCCTATAAACTTGATTTAATTAAAATCTAATTTCTTCCTCATATAGGGGAAGAAAGTAAGTTTATTCTGCCTTCTGTACTTGTTCTACAAGTGCCATCTTCTCTCTGCTGTCTGCATTAATTGCAGCCCATCTCTTGCAGAGGAGGAAGATAAGCAGTTGGTTCCTTTGCTAAGGAAACGGCTTAGTTTTTTAAATTACATTTTGAAGAGCTGGTACAACATCTTCTTGCTTTGGCTTTGCACTAATTTCCTCTTTAGTTTTCAATTCAAGAACGCTGTTGTGTTTTGAAGCTAAAACCCACATTTTTTCCTCTGTGTCTTACAAGTATGGGGGGGGAAACAACATCCACGTGCCTTGTCTGCAGTGGGTTCACTGAATTCCTGTTCTCACAGGGAAGGTGATTAGTTGTTAGACTTGAGTGCAGATTCTTTTTTCCCTGACACTTCAATATGCTAATCATTGGAGCTGAGGTTCTGTTATCAGCAAAATTATCTTCACCTCTACTTACCCTGTAGCTTGCTAACATCGTCTAGTTTTGGGTGGTACCTGACTTACTGCAGCAGGAGGTTTCAATATATACCTTTTCCATGGCTTTTATATCTGCCACAATTTCATTAATCTGTAGTTAAATACTACATGAATTTTGATTTGAAAAAATCAAGTGATGAAAAAATACAAGTTTGATTTTCAGAATGTTAGCTTAATTGCCTTGTCTAAAATTAAGGATAGATGCTTGTTTAATTTGACATTTTCCCCCTTTTGCCATCTTGAATGTATGTTTATACTGCACAGAAGCAGCTCTGATTTAAATTATTTTTCCCAGTTAGTCTAGAATGTGAACTCTAATTTACTGTAATATTTCTCATAGTAAATTACTCCCCACCAGATAGTTTTCCCAAAACAAGGGTACAATTGTTTACTGCACAGATAAATTGCAGTGTATATAGTGTGTATCTCTGTGTCTGTATATGCAGCGTGCCTGTGCACATACTGTATAAGATATAAAGAATGTCTTGTTTCACCTGTCTCCTCGCCATCTTTACAATCTGTATGTTATGTGTACCTAAAACTGTGACCAACTGATAGTTGTGGTTGCACAAAATGTGTGGTATGAGCCTGGGATACTTCGTCCTGGTTTCCAGGTCTGTCTTTGTAAATCCTTCCGTGACTGCTGCCTTGCAGCCTGTGCTCTCTGTTCTCTCAGGAGTGGCACAAGCCACCAACAAATTGATTTTAAAAAAATACTATTTCATGCAGCCTAGATGCTGCTACAACAGATCGATCAGCCAAGGGCATACTGAGGTGTATCACCTTCCTAATAAAAGAAACAAATCATTTCTGTGGAATAGGGCGCCTGGGCCATGTAACAGGCTTTTATTGAGGTAACAGTAAAAGGCAATAAATGAATGCAGAGACATGGGGTGTATCCCTGAACACCAGCAGAAAGTTCCTCCATGCACATGCCTTCCAAGAATTATTTGTTTGACTGTATTTAGATGCCGTGGTTGAGAATGAGAGAACTCAGAGGGGCTTATCAGGCTTGGTGCTGCTGTTGCCTGTGGAGCAGAGGTAACACCTCTTTTATGTGTTTTTACTTGATGCAAACCATTAACTCACCCTGCTCTGACGTGAAAGCCCCCGTTTGGTCCTGTTGCCTTGAACAAAACACACTTGATCCTTTTTTTGAAGACCAACTGAAGCAACCAACAGTCCTTCCCATGGCTGCAAAGTGTCTCAGCCGGGGCTTTCACTGCCTTGGGTGTGGGATTTGGGGTGAGCACTGAGAAAATAAGAATCACCTTGATTCACATGTCAGCTGGAATTGTAATGGAAGCAATTTTTTTTTTTTGCATGATTTTTAGATATCTCTAAACATTCAAAATGAGACAATACCGTTTGAATGAGGTTATCATACTCTTCTCAGGCTGAAGGGTGAGTTTAGTTTGAAAAAGCCCTCTTGCTTTTAAAAGGTTTTGAGTGAACACGTGAAGATACTTGGAGTGCAATAGGAAGGATCCTGGCTTCCATTGCAAACTTAATTTTGCTGATTTTCACAAGCAGTCATTAATTATTTTTTTCAACTGAAATTGCTGAAATCTGAATACTTTTTCATCCTTTAAAGTCAGGTAAAGAATCTCTAGGTTTTTCTTTACCCAAATAACCTTTGAAGTGGGATATCCAAATGAGATGTAGTTTCTTTCCATCCCAAGAAAGAACCAAAACTGAAGGGATTAGAGATTGGGTAGTTCCCATCAGTTGTGTGACAGTCTGCGGAGGAGAAGCAAAATCAACCTAAGGGACCACAGAAGTAGAAGACAGAGATGTGAGTAAAATGGAGATTACCTGATAGAAGAGGGAAGTGTAAGAATTTCCTGTTAGAATTAGACTCTTACACACGGACACTTAACTGGAAATTCTTCCTTAGACTCATTTTGGTGCCTAGAAAGCGCCAGAGGTTCCTACCCTGCAACAACAAACTCTGTGGTGCTCTCTTGGGATGGATTTAGTGACTGGATTTGCCTGTTGGTGCTTTGTGCACTGGGAGGGCTGGTGTCTGCTGTGTGCCTTGGCTGCTCTTGATCCGCAGCCTGGCAGTGAGTGGGTCTCTGTGCTGCGTGTCCCCTGGCTGGCGGGGCAGGCGCCTGCCAGGATGGAGCTGGTCAAGAGCCACGGGATGAGTATGGCAGAAAACAGAGCCAGGAGCATCACTTTAAACTCCCATGGATAAACATGACAGCTGGAAATACCTTTTGTTTGTTTGTTTGATGTCCTTCTGCAGGAATATTGTGATTTGCTGGGACAAAGTAAAAAATGATGTATTTTCCTGGTGACACATTTACTTTTCAAGACCTTTTCCCGTTGTCACCGCAGGGTAAATGAGGGCGTTTATTTTGCTAGTGTTTGGTCTTAAATAGACCTGGAATGAGAAGGGAAAATGGAGATTGTCTGGTTTTTTGGGGTTTTTTTTTCCTGCAGGAACTTTATTATTCTCATCAGCTTCAGGCCATCAGAAAGTTACGTCTCCTTGATGCTGCACATAACGAGCATGAATATTAGATCAGAACCATATCTCTGAACTGTTTGCTTATTCCCCTGTTTATACTCACATTGTAACGGTGAGGGAGTGCAAAGCAGGGTTTTAAGGGACAGCAGAAGGATGTGCTCAGGATTTTAGCTTGACTTAAGTACCAGCATTGAGCAGAGAAATAACATTTTTCCCTCTTACAGATATCCTTCAGGTGTCATTTCTGTGGGATCCTGGTTTTATTACATCAATCACCAGCAGCTTAAGGCTTCCAAAAACAGTCACAGACAGATGTTGAGCCTGTCTAGGGATTAGAAATATCCTCTTCCATTAAGTATAAATTAACTTAATCACCAGGTATGAAAGATAAGCAGCATAAACATCATTCCCTGAAGCTTTCATTAAAATTAAAATTCTATTTAAAACTAGGCTTGTATTTTCTATGACTTGATCCCCCTTCAAAGAGATTATATCTGCTGTAAATTTTTACAGTGACAGAGTGACAGAAATTAATGTATTGGGGGCAGTGGTGTTCTCTATAATTTAACTTCTGCTGCTAGTCATCCTTTCGCTGGAGAGATGACTGGTTTATTTTTAAGTAATAATTGGTCTCTAGTCTGAAAAAAATCAGAAGGCAATAAACTGCCTAGCACCTAGTTGCCACAAAGGAAAGCGTAATGCCACATGACTTCACAGCCATGCAATCATTGGGAGCATTAGTTTGTGTATGCAGACTTCCCCTGCTTTAATAGGAGGATTACTGCTGATGAAATGCAATTGCACTGCTCTCTCTACTCTGCTGGATGACAGGGGAAAGCTCCTTTCCTACCCTCACATAATCAGACTGCTTTCTAAGAAATGATTTCCACAGGGGAAGAAATACCACAGGGTTTAGGTTGGGTGGGGTTTTTTTTCCTATTCTACTGTAAGACACTTGAAGGTCTAATTTAATGTTGGTTTTGATACATTATCAGGCTTTACAACTGGTTTGCCTTTGCAGAATCCTCTATTGCTATTTTTCAGGCATGCTTTTCTACAGAAACAAAGGAACCAGAGCAATGAGGCACAAAAGTACCTAAAAAGCAAATAGTGAGCACAAATCTGCTAGGAATAATAAAAGCTGTCTCCACAAAAAAAAAAAAAGAAAATCTGGGGGACCATATTTAATGATCTTTGTTCTGTAATGATTTTTGCTACCCTGGATCACAGTCTTTCAGTGCAGGTTTTGCATCACGTAGCCGTTAGTTTGTTAGGGTAATGCTGTATTTTCTGTAGCACTCCAGGGGGTGGCAGGTAATAGCAGAAGCACTCACTGCTTCTCTTACATTAAAAGTAATTCATCTTTAGCTAATGCAGACTGGTATTACCCTTGTTCTTAAAAAGACAAAGTTGGACACAAAGAATCTCATCTAATAATTAGGAAATAATTCTTTGTTCCAGCACATTGCACCTGAGACCCCTCAAATGCATCTCACCACATTGATTTAAACAATGTACTAGGGAGTGCTACAGAAATAAACTGGGGTGCCACTGCTGCATGCTGTTGGCTGGTTAGTGCAGGTGCAGCGTCTGCTTTGTGTCTCTAAGGGATGTCACTCCTCTCACTGGTGTGCTCCTTACTGATTCCTCCCATCTCCTCGCAAGGTAGGAGTATAACAAACTTAGATTTAACTGCTTTATCACTGGTGAATTCTTAGTGTTGGGCATCAAGTTTGAAATGGTTTGTTGGATGGAGCTTTAGGTTAGAGTATAAGGGAGTTACCAGAAGTCAGAAAAGCCATGTTTTGTGTGATAGGCTTGCTGAAAACCCAGATGCTGCTTTGCATACATGTTTGGGGTTTTTTTTAAACACCCTAAAATTAAGCTCTTTCTGGTCTGGAAGATGCTAAGATCACAAGCACCTGAATTTTCTAGGAGAGTAATTTTTTCAAAGGATAGTAGAACAAAACCTAACTTATTAATCAGGTTGGGTAAGATCCATTCAAGCTATGGGGAGTTCTTCAGGTAATGGAGTGACTCGACTTTGGGGCTTTGTGGGTGTCTCTGAACCAGTGGTTTCTCTGGCTTGAGTCATCTGAAATCCTTCCACAGCTCTGTTGTCAGGAGCAGGATGTGAATCTCTCACGTTCCCTATGCTTTGGTATTTTATGGATGGCTGCAACAGAGTTAGCTGTTACCCATATTTGATTATTTTTTTAAAATTGAATCCGACAGTTTATTTATATGAATACTGAAGGCTCTTATTTCTGTAGCATTCTCCTGATGAAAGTGGACAACTGCATCTCGAGCGGTAACGTCTGGGAGCGAGCACCCAGGCATACCCACACCTGCACCCTCCAGTAACAACCCCCTGCCTGTTTCTGGGGAGGTCCATGTTCCATGGTTGGACAGGGGTGGGTAGAGAGATTTGTCATGCAAAATACTCTCTGCTTTTAACTCTGTTAACATAGGCCTTGCTTTGAGAATAGTGGCTTGGCTGAGGGAATGATGAGAGCTTCAGAATCCAGAACATAACGTTTTCCTTCTCAACAGACACAAAACTCGCTGTTAAATATATCAAGTGAGTTCTTAAAAATACTAACGTTGGGATTCTTACCTAATTTTGCTCTAAACCTGGCAGCTAAATTTTATGTGCAAGTATACAAAATGTTGGGAATTTGGAAGCCTTTAATTAGCAGTTGCAGATTTGTTTGTCCCTTAGCAGCTTGTATTTGCATAAAGATTTAGGCCGGCCAGAATGAAAGGGATAAACCATAGATGGAAGAAACATTAATGAATTAGTAATCATATATAAAATAAGTAGTTTTAGATGTCATTTCCATAAGCTTTATTAAAATTGAAATCCTCCTTTAAAAAATGCAGTTAATACGGTCTCTGCAGTCGATCTTTTCTAAAGAGAGATCTGTAGAATTAGAGAAATTAATGTATCGAGGTCAGACATTAGTATGTAAATTAAGCTTTGCTTTCATTCTGTGTGGCAACAGAAGCATTACCTTATGTTTGACCTTTCATTCATTTAGCCTGACTCAGCTGTGTCAGTCACAACAATTAATTCTGCGGAGCGGCTTTAGAGTGCGATGCTCAGCTTTCTGCTCCACGAAATCCCGTGAGGAAGGAGATAACAGCCAAACCTGCACGAGATTCCCTTTCTGGAGACGGGTTGCAGCATCTGGGGGGTTCTGAGCCCTTCGCTGTGGCGCTCGGCCATGTGTTTTGCCAGGTTTTCTGGGAGACTAGGGCCAGGCATGAGAGAGCCCTGCGTAGTGTTGTACCCACGTCCTGAGGTGCAGCCCTGAGTGACAGTATATGAGGTGATAAATATGCATCAGAGTTTTCAGCAGCTCTTTGAATCTGACAGGTACTGGCAGGAAAACGTCTGTGTCTGCATTCTCCCACCGACCAATGAGTTAATGGTAGTTACAGAGGTAAAACCCCCCCTCAGGTTTCCATCCTTGCTGGACTTTAGGCCATATTTCTGCTTTCTGTTGCTGTACTGCCTGTGCTTAGACCTGTCTTTGATCGTGTGACCCTTGGGGAGTTGTGTCATCCAGCTCATCCTTATGGTGTGGCGATGGCAGATGGCAGCGAGACGCAGGAGTAAATGTAACGGTGCATTGCAAGCGAGTGTAATCCATCTAGTGAGAGGGCAAAGAATATGGTGTGCACCATTTCCTTGTGAAAATGTGCAGATCACAGTAAAATTCTGGGTTTATGGATACCCAGCCTGGCTGCAATGTACCTAGCTAAGCAGTTTTTCTTAATTAGCTGTGTTGAGACCACACTGCGATTGGGTGCATGTGAGTGTGGTGAATAGAGCTACAGAAAATAAACATCTATTGGAGTACTGGCTGTGGGAGTGGGGGAGTTATACTCTGAGTACAGCCAGTGTAAGTGCTTGCAGGTAAGGTGAGCGTGCCGAGTAGGCAAGTCTGTGTATCAGCTCAGGTCTGGAGGTACGGACAAGGTCTTGGGGGTGTTGGCTGTAAGGGCCTTTGTCGTATGGTTGCCATACATTTAATTTCATCACACCTCTCTCTGGAAGTTAAGAGGATAACTTTGAAGCATTCCATACTGGAAGGAGGGACGGTGTGGCAATGGATTAACAAATCCTGTGGGGGTATTTATTGATGACTGGCCCAGGATGGTTACAAGGGTAAGGAGATCTGCTGCCTTTGGCAATCGGAAAGTACAGATTTACTGTATGCTTAACTTCTGCAGTGCTGGGGGTGGATGACCATGTTGATTGTGATCCTCTGCTGGAACAGAACTTTCCAAAGGCCACTGAATCTGCTCAGGAAGACAAAAGATCAATGAGTAATAGCACTAATTTTTTTAGTGCCTGGTGTGAATTATACTTAGTCTGATAGTACTTCAAAAAATGCCTGAAAAGGAAATGAACCCCTGCATATGCTTAGTGCATGCCCTCTAATTACCATTGGCAATCAGATTTTCTGAATTTATGAGAATTTTATCTAGATATGTCAAATGTGGGGAAAAAAAAGTAAAAATATGTCATGCTGAGTAAACACGTGACGTTTGTTTTGGAGCATCATTATCTCGATCAGCTTTATTTAGGGGATTTGGCAACAACAATGAAGATGAAGTAATATATTTTGACAGTATGCACTGAGGATTGGAAGAGAAAATAATGGGATTGCCCAGAAATTGTCTTCTGAGTAGTGCCAGTCTGCATTGATGTGAACTGTATCACTTCTGAATGCGTTGTTAGAATTTCTTTGCAAACAGACCTGGCTGTTCTATTTGCACCTTGCTTATCAGGAAAGGGAAAGGCTTCTAATTGTTATTGGAGAACAGGTTTAAATAGCATGAGGTTATTGCAGCCCCTGAGAGTTTCCTGTTAAATACTCGATGCTGATAACACCAGTGTGCAGTTACTATCTGGTGTTTCTTCATTTGTGGGGAAGAAGGTAGCTTGTTACTTTTGTGCAGTTGTAAAGACCTTTTGAAAAGAACAGGGATATTCTACAGCATCCCAAGGAATCTACATCCAGACAGCAATCGCTGTGTTGTGGAAAGGTTGAAGTGTTTGGCTTTTAATGCTTAACTATTTGGATTAAAAAAAAATAATTGCTATTTTAGAAAACAGTCACTCAGTGGAGTCCAATTTACTGAGAACTTGTTGTTACCTTGGCATTATAAAGTGCTCTCAGGAGCATTAGGACAAGGAAAAGTCAGCAGGGAAGGAAAAGTACTTAAAATTTTTTAAAAGAAATAAAAGAAAATAGAGAAATGTTGTTCCAGATCAGGGATGCAGGAAGGAGCAATGCAATCTAGTGTCCATCCAGGCTTTCTGTTGCTAAAGGTAAACTAAAATGTCTTTATCGATGGACGTGCTACTGATATATTTGAAGCATTGTAAGGCAATCTTGCAGGCATCACTTCATCGAGGTTTTCAGAAGTCACTACTTGTCAGTGTTTCAGCATGTTTCATATCAAATAAAAGTCAGGGCATATGAGTTTCAGAAAATGCTGAAGGCTCATATGGAAAATGTAATGTCTTAAATTCTCACAAGTTTTAGGTCCTACAATCGCCCATCTTTTCAAAAAATACTCATAATTTTGTAGCTGGTTTGATAGCCCCCCCCTCAGGTTTTCCACGTGTTTCTGCAGCTTGGGCAGTGCCCAGGAGGCACACAGCTAGAATCTGTTCTAATTTAATACCTGGGCAGCAAATTGCTGACCTCTTCCCAGGAATTGGTAGCCAAAGGTCCACAGAAGAACTGCGTGGGGTCAGGGCGACGGCGCGGTGATGATAGGTGCCCACTCTTCCCTTTTTGGGGTGAAAAGCCAAGAGTTTGGTGAAGTAACAGTTTAGTATAAAACCAAATTTCAAAACTTAGAGAACAGGGGTTCGGTTGTGTGCAGCTCCTGGCTGTGGCAAGGGCAGCTGTGAGTTAACACCACCTCTAACAACTGACCCATTAATGCTGCGGCATCACTTTGTGTTAATAGGCATTATTTTTGGCGTCAGACAATGGTCTGCTCATTATCCTTTTACATACTACTGTAACTTGATTCCTGCTTTGGGGAACCTCGCTGTTCTTGAGTTTTCAATATTGTAACAATCTCATAAAATTATGTTCTCTCATTAAAAAAAAAAAAAAGAATCCAGAAATGCAACACATTGACTCTTGTAAGAATCAGGTTAACCCAAGACACAATTATTTCCTGTGCTGCAGGTGCCAGACTTCAGAGCACGTGCCAGAAGCCAGCGAAGAGCTGTTGGGCGCAGGGCCGGTGGACAGAGGGGACAGCGATCCCCCCAGGAGCTCAGAGGCTGGGCTCCCCTCCCTCTGTCTCAAGCAAGTGTTTCCCAAGTACGCCAAGCAGTTTAACTACCTGCGGCTCGTGGACAGAGTGGCTGCCCTCTTTATCCGATTTCTTGGTGTAAAAGGGACAACCAAGTTGGGGCCAACTGGTTTCCGGACATTTATAAGGTTGGTAAAGTGAAGGGTGCTTAAGGAATCGTTTGAAATGAAGGAGTTAGGAACTCTGGATCCTCTATCCCTCTGCTTGTCTTGAGTCTTGTTGAGTAACAACGGGTACTGATGGCTTGTAGGCTGACTGATGCCTTCTGAAGACACTTTCCCCTGTAAATTCCATTGAACCATTGCATATCGTTTTATAAAACAGATTTTTATCATTCCAAGCTCCCAAAATACCTGGCCTATGAAGCTGTGCCCAGTGGGAACACCGGTCTTGGCTCTGGGGCAGGTCAGCGATACCCTGGGAGGCAGCACTTGCAGTATCAACATGTCATGTTGGTAGTAAATCACAGGAACACCATTGTGGGAACGTGCCAGCCAGAATTGGGTCAGTGAGATCTGAGTGTGCTGGCTGGGGGCACAGCCCCTGTTCCCACCCCGGGAGGGATTTCTGAGTACCCACTGCTGATGCCTTGTGCACCAGGGGTTTGTGTCGTGGAGCTGCAACTTGCCATGGCAAAGAACTCCCACTTATTTTTTCATGTGCTCCTCATTTGTGTTGGGTTTTTTGTTGGTTTTTATGGATGTCTCTGTTCTAGTCATGGCACAGATACCTCATTTTCTGCTTTGCACTGACAATGACAAAGGAAACGAGGAGCAGCAGCAGCTGTACTCTTAAAATACAGATCCTGCTTCTATGCAGATGCGTTTAGCATTCAGGAATGGACATAAACAATTTGATTTATACAAATTACGATATATAGAAAACAACTGAAGGTATCTGCTCTATCCACAGACCAGTACAGGAATGTTTCCAGTTCTGTGTTTTCTTTTGTTTAGTCCAGCCTTTATTTGGCACTTGTCAAAGGAACACAGGATAGATGCCAACATTTTCTTTTAAGAATATGAAGAGAAATTGTCATATCTCAATGAAACAGTGTTTGCAGTTTGCTAATGCATGTTAAATTGGTTTGGTTTTTTTTTAATATTACAAATACTTTGTTTATGTTTTCTCAGAGGATCCATACCAACTGTAGGGCCCCTTTCTGGCATGCTATCACTACTGCTCATTTTGAGAAAGAGGTGATGCTCCTAAGATGTGTGCTATAGCACCTTTCAAGGATAAAATGGTACAAAAGTGTGATGGAAAGGGGAAAAGTAGTAGCAGAGACTATCCACTCAAATTTAAGCTAATAAAATCTGTTCCACTTCAAGAATTTCTTCGTTCCCAAAACTTAACTAAAAATGAAACACCAAAGATGGCTTTAGTCCTTGTTTGGATGCTGCCAAAGACTTTTTTGCTGTTATATAGACCAGACTTTAATTTTCTGTTTAAGGGAGTGCTACTAAAGAGTAAGATTCTTTTAAATTATCTGGGCTTTGGCAGGTTTTGTGTGATTTTAATTTTTTTCCTGGCTAGAAGTTTTGGCCAGCTCTTTGGCATGTGCTCTAGTTCCAGCCAGGCTGCCAGACATCTGGAAAATCTGGACAGATGGTTAATTCTCATAGACTGATCAACTGCAGGCTGAGACCACACAAGTGTCAGATCTCCTCCATGTGCTTATCACCAAAAGCCCGAGATGCACCCAGAGATGCTGCTGTTCCCTATGCAGTGCTCAGCAACACACAGGGTAAATCTGTTCAGTATTTGGGCTTGAAGAAGTAATTCTGTGCCTGAAAGCTTTCCTCCAGCCCTTTTCAAACAGGATTGGTCAGTCAAATCAAAGAATAGTTCTCTGTGCAATCTTGTGTAGATACTTGGTGCTGATTTGTGTTGGGTTTGCACTGTACTAATTAATTCCGTTCCGTTACGGCCTGGGAGTGCTGGCCATGGCTGAGTGTAATGGTCAAGTTGTATTTTTAATTGAAATATTCCGGGTTGTCTTCTTTTCTGCTTATTTGTTGCAAAAGCAAATGAAACCCATTAATCTGTGTCTGACCTGCTGTATCCTTGTGGCTAGAGACTGATGTGAGATTGCACATGCGAGTCGGATTTAGATGCACGTGTCAAAGTGGGCTGCTCCTGCCCATTGCAGAGGCGCTGCCTGCGTGATCTCAGCAGGCAGCAGGACCAGGGACACCCAGGAGACCTTCTGTGCATGAAAAACTCAGGGACTTTACCACTTCAGCCATGTACACGTAGTGAACACGGGTCGTTTGCTGTCTGCTCTGTGTGTGCAGTTACCCTACGCATGTTACTGCACGTGTGTACGTAAGACACAAATAAACTTTCCTCCCAGTGTCTCTCGGGTGCCTCTGGAGAGTTTGTCCAAGGTTGGAAGTCTGTGTGTAATCAGAATGTCTTCTTTATTTGGTCTCTTTTTCACAGAAACTGCAAACTGAGTAACAGCAATTTTTCAATGGCCGCTGTAGATATCCTGTATATTGACATCACGAGAAGGTGGAACAGCATGGGAGTCGACCACAAAGAATCAGGTAATGCTACTTTCCATTTGAAGACATCAGCACTGGGTTTCTTCTGCCGACTGTCTGATGGACATAGGTTTTTAAAGCAAGTGTATTTGCTTCATAACTACTTCTGAAATAGAGTGTTTGCGTGGCTGATGGGCAGAATAAATCCAGGCCTAAGATTAGGGGAGAGAAACTGCTGAGGAGCTGGGGTGGTTCATTGTGTGTGAACTCCCAGACTAGTTTGGTAGGTTGGAGTCGCCTTGGCTTCGTGTGCAATGCGAGTATTTGCCTTTAGTGGCTCAGTGTGGCTGCCAGTCCCTTCTGTGGTTAGCTGCTAGACTTGAGCTAGCAAAAAGAGAAGCAAAGCAAGTGAACTCTCAGGCTTTCAGAAGTGATGAGTTTTGCTGAGAGTTGCAGTGAGCCCCAGATGTTTTTCTAGGTGTTAAACACAAACCCCGACCGTTTCCACTGGCTCGGCGTTCATCCCGCTTCCCGCTGTAACCAGGACGGGGACTGTCGGTGCCGCTGTGAAGCAGCTCCCAACTTTTATCATTAGCAGCTTCACATGTGTGTCACTCATGGGGAGGATGCGTGTACGCTGCTGACGGTGCTTCCCCTGCCTGCACCTCACCGTGACTGATACTGTGATTTACTGAGCTGGCAGCTGCTGCTTCCCGATAACCCGGCAATTCCTTCACAAGCTGTTTTACCGCCGAGATCGTGAGCGACCCCAGCTGCAGTCTTAGCTGAGAGAAATTACACTTCAGGATGTAATTGTAATATCTTGAAAAGTTGCCTTTCCCTCAGCATCAGTAAACCAAGGCGAAGTTAAAAACCCCAAACCTTTCAATATCTCATCCTAAAATAATCTGCTTAAGTGTATGTTCAAACTGGGAGAGCCAGTTAGAGCACAAAGCAGCTATAACTGTTCCTCCTTGCTGGCATTCTGCAAAACCAATTGCGGGCTGACTTCTTAATTAAGAATTAAAGTAGGTATTACAGCAAGGCTTTAAGTACAATAATTAGCGTTAATGTGCAGCCCCTCTTTCCGTCAGCTGCAGTAATATGTTATTAGTGAGATGTGATCAAACAGCACCTGAAGAGTCTGTTCTGCAGCGTGGGGCGTCTGCAGGAGACTTTTGTCTGCCAGGGGGCAGAGTAGGGAGTTGTGTTATAGCAGGGAATTTTTTGGCACCGCACTGCTTTCCCTTCACACACACTTCAACTCTTTGCTTTCTGTTCAGCTGAAACGATCCCACGATTGTAGAGTTGCTGGGCATGGCTGTTGCAACAGCCTCATGCCTTCAGAGGGGACGCTGGGGACCTGTGCCCAGGGTCGCCTTTGCAGAGGGAAAGCAATGCTTGGCATAAACTCATTTGGGCAGTGTGGTGCTACTTGGTGATGGGGTTATCTTTATCGTGCTGCTGGCTGAAATGCCAGGCTGTTCAGAACTGCTACATTAGAACTTCTGGTTTAGGCCCCTCTCTAAAAATCCAGGGTTTAAATTATCTAGTTCAGTTGCCGATACAACCTTGCTTTTCTCTCCAGGTGGAATGTTCTCCTTGATGCTCACTCTTACTGTGGTTCTGATTTGGTTTTAAGTTAACATTTGAGGCAGGAGAAATCGAGGCTGGTATTACATCAGTGACGCGGTACCTTAAACCCAGTTGTTGCTGGACCAGCTTGTCTTGGGATGCCAGGGCAGGCCACTGCCTGTCAAACCAGAGGTAACCTCAGCCATGGAGTGTCTGTCACCTGTGGGTAACCTGAGCGCGTGTGCAGGCTACGTACACACAAAACCTCACCTCAACCGTGTACCCAGCACGTACACGTTGACCTCAGTGCTAAAGAAACCAGGGAGATGATTACATTTAAACAACGTGGTTTGCTAGCGAGCACTGTGCCGTGAAGCTCCTATAAACACCTTCTCCTTGCAGGAATGTGCTTGCAAGCCTTTATCGAAGCTTTCTTCTGCTTGGCTCAGAAGAAATACAAGTCCCTCCCTCTCCATGAGCAAGTGGCGTCACTGATCGAGTTCTGCGAGTATCGCCTGGCTGCCCTGGACGAGAAGCGCCTGGTCTGCGGCCGCGGGGCCATGGAGCGCCGAAGCGCAGCAGCTCCTGGTCAGACAGATGGACTTCACCTCACACCAGCTGCACACACACCCCCCCTGAACCGCACGGCCACGGCCAGTAAACTTGCAGATTAATCATCGGTATTAACGGTGCTAATTCAGCTGGGCAGAACGGAGAGCTTACCCCCAGGGTGAGTACTGCAGGAGGAGAGACAGGCTCTTGAATTCCTTCATCCAGTGGTCACAGCTTGCTCTTTCAACAGGGTTTTTTTACGCTCTTCAAAGTACTGCAAGCTCCCATTCTCAAATGGTGGCCCTGGCAGTGGCTTGTGGCTGCCTCTCTCCTGGACCTACAGTACCCATGTGACAAGCTGCACTCTCATCCCAAGCGTATGGAAAAGCACCTGGAAGACAGGGACCAAAATCCCATGGGAGGATAACCAGCATCGTGGGGCCGGTTCCACGTCAGAGGAATTTGTGTTGCTTTGGACCTATTGTGGAAACTCAGGAGTTTCAGTCCCAAAATACCAGTTGTGGACTTTGGAAAACTGAAGCCTGGAATTACGGCTGTGGCCAGACTTCAGGCTTTGACCCTCTTCTTTTGGTGGCCTGGGCCAGAATCAATTCCCATCTGGTCATTGTCAACACACTTACTTTTTACAGTCAGTCTTGAAACACTGAAACCCTATTTTGGCTTCTACTTTGTACATGTCTTTGCCATGACAAGTACTGTTAATTTTTTAAAGAAAACTAAAGGCATTTATCCTTTTGCTTCCACAGAACTAATAAGCTCACATGGTTATCCACAGAAAAACATTACTTCACTAAGTCACACTCGGTGAGTCGGGGGGGGTTGGGGGGTTTCTCAGCACTGCTTCTGCTAAAGCTTTACGGCTCAGGGGCCTGAGAGTTCCTTTAAATTCCAGTGGAACCAATGCTGTTGCTGACTTTAGGCTAGACTAACTGTGTCTGAGGTTTGCTTAAGTTTTGCCTTTTGCATGTGTTTCTCTACTTGGACCTGCAGTAACAAGCAGGCTTTATTTATTTATTTTGTGGTCTTTGCACATACTCTTGGGTTTTTTTTCCTGTAAACAGCAATATGACTGTACAAGTTTGATCTATATTATTTAACAGGGTGTTTTGGTGAGAATGCTGTACAGAGGTTGTACAGAGAAGGCTGCTGGGATTGTACAGAGAAGTCTCAGTTTTTTAAGAAATGGACCATGGTTTCCATAACTGCACTCTTCTTTGGGGGGTGGGGGGGGAGCGGGGTGGTCTAAGCAGAAACTGATGCCTGGGCTGTGCTAATGCTGGATGCAGGCATCCCTTCTAACACTGGCTAAGAGCAGCAGTAGATGACCTTTTTTTCTTTCAACAGTTTGCAGTTCTCTGCATTGTGTGTAAGCCAATTGCAGGCTGATGTCACTGCCCTCAGCCTGGTTTAAGTTTCATAAAGATGATTGCAGGATGGAGATAAAATGCCAGGCTCAAGGGCTGGCACCTGCCACAACAAATGAAGCCAAAATGGTCATTTTTTCTTTTTTTTTTTCGCACTTTCACTGTAATGTACTTGACGTTCACAGGCTGAAAAATGGTCGCTCCTCATTTTGTGACACCCGACATTCGTCTTGCTCTTGGCAGTGGGTTACTAGAAAGCAGCGTACGGCGTCTCTCACCGTGTGATTGATGTCCTGTAAAGATGGAGCTCAGGAGAGTGGGGTCTGAAACACTACAGCTGCGAATGCCTTTCCCTGCGGCTTTCTAGGAGTGCAATCTGTGGCCTAACACACCCAGGTTTTGCTGTTGTATAAGCTACCCTGCTATCTGTGCAATAAATTAACTGCTGGATGTCACAAACATGGGGAAGATCTCTCTCTGTTTGGGAGCTCTTTCTATTCTCTGGGTCTGTTGCATAGCCTGTGTGTGCACAGGCGGGCACGCTACAGCCTGTTTATCTCCCACTTCACATATGAAGGGTCCCTTGTAGAACAGTCAAAATATTCAATTATCTGCCTCTAGTAATCCACTGTTCATGCATTTGTGTAATTGGAAAATTGAATGCAGTGTTACTCTCAGGGGAGGAGGGGAATGAAACAAGAGGGTACTTAGGAGACTTAATGACAAAGTCACATTTCTCTTCCCTCCCATCTAATGCAATTTCCTCTGAATATTATTTAGCATCCAGAGTAATTTCACACAGCCTTTAAGTAACCAGTCTGTGTGCACACAGTATACTGACCAGGGACACCTCATTCAGAACACGAACGCTAAGGCACTGCTAATCTGTTAATCCAGAGGTACCTTTCTAGCAAGAGCAGTAGCAGGTTCGGGTTCTTAACAGTCCTTCTCTATATACTCTTTTCAGAGGCTAACACGGTGCTCGCTGTTCCGTTTGTGAGCGTTGGGCTCTTGAGACTTTAACTGGCCAAAGCCCAGTCCAGTCCTGTGCTTTGGGAGCAGTTAACATGCACCCAGCAGATTGTGCCGCTTGCCACATGCTCCAGGTATGTACACACAGCTCAAGGGGAGGCCCCAGGCCCGTAGCACGAGGGTCAGAACCTCCTTCCCAGAGATCAGTGAGGACAGCTTGGAAACCCTCCTGATGAGGAGGGATCTCCTCCTCTGGCATGAGCCCGGCAGGGTTCCACAGTAGGGTAGGTGTGTGTCCTCATCCTTAGGGGCTGGAGCCTCTGTGGTGGCAGTGGCAGGGACATGGCTTCTGCCTGCTGGGACTCTGCCTGGGTGGTAGGACCAACTGCCAGAGGAGGGACAGCTGCCTGCAGGGTCCTGCCTGGATGGTGCCTCACTGCTGCTACTATTGTTCACTGTGGCATGAGCTATGAATGCCTTCCATCCTCACCATCACAGCTCCTGGTTTCTGGCCAGCGCTCTGTCTGACCTTATTCTGATCCCTGCCTGATGGACAGTGACAATCTGCTTCTAAGTATTACCCCAATCCCTTGGATTTGGTTTCTTTTCCATCCTACTTTGCTGTGTTTCTTCCTAATTCCTCAGTTTTCCTTCTCAGCTTGCCTAATAAATTGCTGTGGTCAATTTGGCTGAATCTGTTCAGCTTCCTGTGTCACTGTACAGCCGTTTCTGGCAAATGACTATCTTCATTTGGAGGTGAATCTGTCCTGCCTTGTCCCTTCCAGGTGTCACCATGTGCCAGCCTTTGGCCTGTTCTGGCTCGGCAGTGTCTGCCTGACCGGCTCAGTCCCGGCATGGCCGCAGGCCAGCACCACCGGTCCTTCCTGCAGGATGCAGAAGAGCGTGGGTGGTCGATAGACATGGATAAAACAAAGTTGTGAACAGGAGCTGAAATAGCAATGTCAATAGCAGTTTCCAGATAATGATCTAATTAGCACAAACAACAAGTTTCCCCTAATGAGTCTTGTTCTTCCAGCCCTTCCTTTCGGCTCGCCTGTCGCTATCGACTGCACTGGCAGGGAGCTTCAGGGGTTTGTTTGCTGCCTGCCCTTGAGCTCCTTCTCCAGAGGGTGTTTGCTGTGGAGCTTGGGCTGGTGTGCGTGGGATGGCTGTGTGTGGGGGGGGCTGATGGGCTGCCTGGCTTTGCAGCCCGGCAGAGGCCTGGGGAGAGCTGTGCTCCATGTCCCCCTGGAGCCATGAGGATGCTGATGGCTGCACAGTGCGGTGGAGAGGGCTGACAGCTTGTGAAGGCAAAGCAAGCAGGGAAAGATGCTTGACAGGAGCAAAGATTGGGGAATATTATGGGATGAGCGGAAAGATGCTCTGAGCCTCATCCCTGCCCCTCCCTGAAACAGAATGGCTCCTCAGGCCACTGACAAGTGCTGACTTAAGGTTGTCATCTCCGTGTCAGTGGCACGGCTTTGTGCTTGGTCATGTGGTGGGCAGGACCCCCCCTTGCCCACACCCCTGGCAAAGTTGACGGAAGCCCATGGCTTCCCTGGATTTGAGATGGTTGGTGGGTGGTGGCCAAGGGGACCCTGAGCCTCAGCTGGTGCCCTGGGGAGCCGTGGCTGCTCACGGCTGAGATGTGCAAGGTACTGCCAGAGCTGCAGCTGTTCATGGCTTCTGTGGAGCAGAGGAGAGGTGGAAACTGTTGCAGGCACAGAGCGGTGCTGGGTATGCTCATCTGAGAGTCTTGCTCTGCTCTAATGAAGCCATAACAGTCTGCTAAGGAGGTTTTCTTCAAATTAAGGTGTCACTGACTAATCTCTCCTCACAGCAGCTTCTGAGCTGCCCTGTGTTTCCTGCGCTGGTGCTTTATCTTTCTCTCTCTCAACCTTCAGAATGCAGAAGGTTAAACTCAGAGCCACGCGAGCTTCCCAGCCTAGCCTGGCAGCACTGAGACACAGAGCTGTGGGCTGGTGGAGCTGGTGGGACCTTCCCAAGGGAGCTGTGCTGCAGGGACCGGGCTGCAGGCGCAGAACATGGTTTGGGTGACAGTGTGTTGTGAAGAGGGGTTGGATAGCATGCGGGTATGGGAGTGCTAAGTGTGTTGCATGGCATGGAGGATGTGCAGGGCTCTTGCAGCAGGAGCAGTCGCTGTGACCTGGACTGTGGGGAGCTGCTGGCACATCTGAGTGACACAGGGAGGGCTGCGAGGGCAGCACAGGCTGCGTGTGCGATGGAAATTATGCCTTTGGTGCAGCCTGCAGCCAGCACAGGGGCTCCCACTGAAGGGATTGAGGTGGTTAAATGCTGGGGACTGTGTAAAGCACTGCAGGGTCAGCAGGAAGGGTCTGAGGGGGAAGGCTGGGAGGATTTCAGGCTTGGTGATTTTGCCTCCCTGTTTTGGGTGTCTGCCGGGCCTGGCAGATGCCGCAGCAGAGGGTTCTCGTGCTGCTGGGAGCCAGCAGACCCCAGTGAGCAGCTGGGTCCGGAGCGGCGGCGGAGCTGCTGTCTGAGCACTGAAGAGCTACAGGCGCTCTCTGCATCCCCTGTCGCTCTGATGCAGGCAGCCTGTCTTCCCTCTCTCCGAGGAGCTAATTATGGTGATGTTAATGAGGCAGAGGTGCTGATGCTGCCCAGGATTTTAATGACTCTCCTCCAAGTTTTCTGCTCCTTCTGCTGGAGAGGGCGAAGGAAGGAGAGGGCCAGCAGGTGTGGGCAGCAGGAGGCCTCCTGGTCAGGGTCAGCCAGGCAGTGACAAGGCCAAGCGCAGCCGCAGTGTCGGCTGGGCAGACGTGCGTGCCGGGGGGCTGCAGAAGGGGCTTTGTGTGGTGGCAGGGATGTTCTGGGGCCGTAATTCAGCCAGTGGAGCAAGCAGGGTGCTTTTCCCTGCCCCTTCTGTGTCCCCTGCTGTGCCTGCCCGGAGTCACCTCAGTGCGTGGTGCGTGCCTGGCCTGCTCTGCACCCTCGAGCCTGGCTGAGGACGGGCTCTGGCCCTTGCTCACTGGCTGCTGTAGGAGATGGCGGAGCAGCTGCCAGTGTTTGCTGCTGCCTCCCGCAGAGTTGTTGTCTGGCCGGTGCTGCTGCTGCGAACATGCCCAACTCAGGGCAGGGGGTGGCTCCTAGCCAAGCCGTGGGGGCTGTGAGCCTTTGGGTGAGGTACCTGGGGATGTGGGTTAGTAAGTAATAGGGGTGGTAGGGGGATGGTTGGATGAGATGATTTCGGAGTCTTTTCCAGCCTTAATGTGTCTGTGCCTCATTCTGTGCGCCCCGGTGCCCAGCATCCCCAGAGCTGTGCTGGGTGCCACACAGGGAGGTGGTGGGAGACCCATCGTCTGTCTGGGGAGATGCGGAGACTCATCTGTCTCCTCTCTGAGTGTGCGTGAGGCCAGCATGCAAGGATGCTTCAGAGGCTGGAAATGACTGAGTAGAGGTGCTGGGGCACTTAGGTAAAATATCTAAATAAATCTTTAATATTTCTAATTGCAAATGTACATAAATTGCACAGCCACATCATTTCTTTGAACACCAACAACTTTCTCTGTACATTATTACATAGTTTAAAAGGAGCTGAAGGAGATTCAGCAAACACTTCCACTTTGCTCTTTTTTGTTTGTTTTTTAACATACTTACAAAAAAAAGATTTTTTTTTTTTTTTATATAAGAGGATATAAAACAATAGCGACTGCTTATCAGGAACAAGTATCAGCCTAAGCAGATATACAGAGAGAGGTATATCTTAAGACACAGTGATGTATGATAAAGGAATATGTGAACATGGAGACTGCACTCAGGGGTAGGGGAAGCTGATGCAGAACCACACGGGATTTACAGCGCTGTCGAGCTGAGGTGGTCTGTGGAAGCTGATGTTTGAATGCAAACCTCCCCCCCACCCTCTTTTCAAAGCGTGGTGAATGTTGTGCAACGCCCTCAAGATTGGGTTTGGTTTGTAAAGCCTGGGAGCTGTGTGTTAGCACACTGCTGCTGTCCTTCCACCCCCCCACCCGGTGTGGAAAACGCAGCAGATACCTGTGCAGGGTTAGCAGGGGGCTGGTGGGGCTCGGGGCAGGGCAGGTGGCACCTGCCCAAGCCTTGGGCCCAAGGAAACTCCTCCAACATTGCTCTGGAGAGCCAGAGACCCACCTGGCCATGGGCGCTGACCCTTCTGGGATCTCCTGGTGGCCCTGAGGCCACATCTGGTCCTAGTGCTGACCAGGGTGGAGGTCTGGGTTGCTACAGACCTTCGGGGAATGGGTTGAGGGAACCTGCTGCCCACCCCAGGGATGGTGTTGCAGTTGGTCCCTTTGGCCTCTCTGCTGCCCACCTCCGGGCAGAGCCCTGTTACAGATGGGGCAGTGACAGTGCTGGAGCTGCTGGGGCACTGCTGGTTGTGGGTGGTGCTGCCAGGGAGTGGCAGCTGCCCCTGCCCTGGGATCCCTGGGGGAATGAGCCCCTTGCACATGCAGCTGACCAGCCGTACCGCGTGGCTCTCCTGGCTGAGCAGATGGGTGCCTTTCCACCTTCTCTGACTACATGTCCTCTCCTGGGCCACTACAGAACAGACCGCAGGATGTTTCCTAGTCCATCTGGGTAGGGACAGCAGGAANTACTTGCTGATTGCTTTCCTAGGATGCCTCACTCACATCCACAAAGTCCCTTCTCCCTTTAGTTTTTGGCTTAGCAGAACTTGTGTCCTGCACCCTGCAGCAACCTCTGGGGCTGGCTGCCAGGCCAGAGGATTCAGCATGTTCTCACAGTGCAATCAGTGCTTTACAGCTGTAAAGGCAGAAAACAAAACCAAACAGACTGATATGACAATGGGGAGTGACACTGGACTCTTTGGATGGCGGCAGGATTTGCTTAACCTGGTGCAAAAGGGGCTGGTGACTACACCGTAGTGGTGGTTGGTGTGGGGGGAAGGACTCAGGTCCCTCCAATCTTTTGGCACTGAAGCCTCAATCCCTGTCAAGATGATGATACTTACACTCTGCAGAGACCCTGGGATACTGGTCAGGCCATTTCACCCCTTTCACACAAAGCTTTGCTTGGTTTTTTTGGGAAGTGTTCACTACAGTTTAACAAAACCCCAAATCAAAACCCTCCAAACAGAACCCCCTGAGGTGGCCCAACCCCAAATCTGGATCCCTGCCTGCTCACCCTTCCCCTTTTCACACATCCCCAGTGTGAGAAGGCTGAATTCAGAACCCATGTCCAGATCCAGATTTGCAGGCTGGAGTCCACCCCCTCCAAAACAGCAGTGAGATACAGCCAAATCCTGCCCGAATAAGCAGCACCAGAAGTCAGTTACTATATACAGCCGTTAGTGAGATAGATACGGTACAGGAAACACTGGAAACATTTACAAAAAAGAAAATATTAAGACTTGTATTAGGCTAAAAATCAGTGTGTGTTCTCATTCTGTTCACACTGGGACGAGTTTGCACTAGAACAGCCTCTGAGTGTAGGAAGCGCAGGACCGGGAAAGGAAGCGGAGCCGCCGGCGCCGCAGGCGCTTTGCTGTGCTCACCCCATGGGGGTCACCTCTGGAAGGGCTACTCCAGACCCCAGGTGTGGGGCTGTGTGGGTGACCCGGGTTCACGGGGCTCACACGCGCTCCCTGGCTCCCTCTCACACTCGTGCACACGCGTATGCGTGCACACGCACCCACCCTCAAATGTACAGTTTATAAATACCAGAAACACAAACTGAAGCAACAGAACTGAACAGAGCCTGGACCTCACCAAGCCCCCCAAACCTTTGTGGGGAAGGTCCTGGTTAGGTCCAGTTGTTGACAGCTGTGGGGCAGCAGAAGGGGGTGGGGCGGGATCTCAACTGTAACAAGACTTAGTCCAGGTTTTAATTTTATTTCATACTGGCTCAAGAAACTAAGCACCAACTCCAGGAGTTGCTGGCACTGGAACTTTGTAAGATATTTTTTTTTTTAGTTACTCACTGTGGCAGGATTTACACACCCCTGCTCCATCAGCCCTCTGCAAGTCTGACGGTAACCAGGAGGTTCTGCCAAGTCAGGGCTGGGGGCAGTGCCTTGGCTTGTGGTTTGGGCAGATGAAGGTACACTGTGCTTAGCCTTAACCACTGCGTCTGTGGGTGTTTTGCTCTTCCAGCTCTTAAGGAGAGCACGGACCACAGCCCGGAATTACTCCTGTGTGTGAATGGGAAGGTGCTGCTGGTGGATGCTCGCCCCGTGCCCTGCCAGCGCATCCATTCCCCTACAGTACAGCTCTTGGGAAAACACTTCCATTGCTTGCAACACAGGTATTTTGGAACATAAAACCCAAGATCAGCTCTAAACACGCATCTCAGGGCACCAGCAGGGGTAAAATAGTCTTTTTTGCAGGGTTCCTATCTGGGTTTGAGGCTACAGCAGCTGTATGCACCTGTACCCAGTGGTTCACAGGCCCCTGCCTGCTCCTAACCTGTCTGGGTCCTTCGCCAGTTGTAACCATGTCACTTTTGTGAGGTTCTTCAAAGCCATCTGTGCTAAGTCTCCACATAAATACCGAGTTATTACTCTGCTCCCAGGAGCTCCGTTTGGGGCGTGCTGTGTGACTGCACCGCTCTGCCAGCGTCGGTACCACCTTCGCTCCTCCGAGGACCCAGCCGCACCAGGCTCGGCCCAGGGCTTCCAAGGAATGGAGAAATGTTTAAGAAAAACCAAAATCGAAACCAAACCCCTCCCCCTCACCCCAAAAAAGCATCTTTAATTGTGAAAGCGTGTGCGTGTGGAAGAATGGTGCTAAAGAGCCTTAGGGCTGAGGGGTGGCACGGCAACACGGAGCTTACAGGCAGCATCCTGCTCAGGGAGCCTGGGTGGTATGAGGCTGGAGATGGTACCTAAGCTGTGCAAAGCTCAGGGTGCATCCTACTCCCTTTGTACATTTACACATGGCAGGAGGAGCTAGGACAGGCGTTGAGCAGTGTGTTAGGACTTTAGTGGGAGGAATAAGCAAATGTACTGTACACTGTCATCCATATCGCAGAGACCTCTCTGCCTCCTGGTACCAGTGACCTGCTCTGAGACTGGGAGTCAGGAAAGTACTAACTTAAAAATAAAAACAAACCACAAACCAACAAACACACCGTGGCGGCAGGTCACCGGCACGACCCCCCCGTTAAGGAGGTGACCCCTCCGCTGAGCACACCGTGTCTGAATGTGCCCAATCTGCGATTCGGCAGTTAGGAAAGTCTAATCCTGGCTTATGCCTGCACAGTGCTCCTGACAAGGGGGTTTCGGTGGTGGCTGCTGTTCTTGGTGGTTACTCCCTTATGACCATGTTTTACATTCTTCGAGCCGGTTAATTTCCATGCAGTGCTCATTCCCAATTTAAAGAGGACAGTATTCCAGAAAATGGGATCTTTTTTTTTCTAATGCATACTGTGAAAGAAAAGAAATAAAATTACCGATCTTCATGGTTCTTCAGGGCTTTTTCTTGTTTCTTTGTCAGTTTTTCTCCCCAGAAACAGTAAAAAAAAATCTCTGCCCAGAGCATTACATCCCCACACTGAACCCTCTGTCAAGCAAGAAGCTGGCCATTTCACAGAGCCCCTCACTCCCCCTCCACCGCAACGGGCACCAGGAAATCCAGCCCCTGTTCCTCCGTCACAGCTCGGGGACCAAGCTCAGGCAATCCTGACTTTATTTAGTGGCTAAAAATATGCAGGGGGGGGGCGGGGACAGGGATGGGACAGTATGCTGGGGCTATTGCTTACAAAGACTCTTCCCCTTGTGAGAGCAGCATATGAAGAGAGGAATCAAGTCCCACGCACCAGCTCCTCTCGCCACCGGCTCTGCTGCCCTGGGCTGCCAGGGACCCCTGAGCCTTGGCAGAGCCAGTCACAGCCCTCTCTCGGCTCCCTGCCACCGCAGTGCCCCATGCAGCACCCCTCTGGCTGCCACGCTGCACAGAGTGCGCCCTGACCCTTCATCTGGACTGTGCTCCCTACGTGGGTGGGGGTAATTAAACACTAATTAGCTAAGTGCCCCGTGGACAGTCACCCACTGTAAAAATCAGTGGCCTGACAAACGCCGCGTAAGGACAGACGGCTGGGCTGGGGGCCTGCTTTGGGAGGGGGCTGCGCTCCGGGGGGAGGCACAGGAGGAGCGGGCCAAGCTGCGCTGCCAGCCCTTGCCGGGCTACGCCCAGCACCACGCTTTAACTGGGCTCACTGGGCCACTGCTGCAGGGCTCTGCCCAGCTCCCTTCATGTGGCTTTCCTGCAATGACAAGGACGTTATTCCTTGCTGGGAGGGGTGAGGCGTTTGGAAGGAAAAAGGTTACTTCTGTTTAAACATTAAACACTGATTTATATCCAACAGTGACAGCGATTCTCAGATATATGTTATTTTCCTTATGCCACTCATCTCACACTCGATCTTTCCGTCCCCTCAACGTGCTGCTGGCATTAGCATCTCCCACAGAGGCTGAGTCCAGCGCGCCGTCCGCAGTAAGGAGCTGGTTTCTCTGGGGGGGGAGAGAGCAGCCGTTCTTTGAAGCCGCGGCTCACACCTGCTGCTGCACGGTCTCTCTGGCCAGGCCTCCTCTCCTGCGGCAGCACCTCCGCGGGTTAACAATTACTGCTGTTTCTGAATTCTCCATTCTCTGTAATCTGCAATTTAGTTGGGTTTGTGGGGGAGATCCCATTACGTGTCTGCATGCTGTACCTCTCTTTCAGCTGAGTAAGGGCACTCATTAACCGTGCGTTGGCAGCATCCAAGGAAGCAATGCGTTTCTCCTGCAAAGGAACGGGAAGAGGGGGAGAGTCAGTGGAAGCGCCCAGAGACCCCCCCAAGTGGGGGGCTTGTCCTGGGACAGCAATGCTGAGGTCTCTGAGAGCAGGGCCCTTCCTTCATAGAATCATAGGATCACAGACTGGTCTGGGGTGGAAGGGACCCCAAGGATCACAGAGCTCCAACCCCCCTGCCACAGGCAGGGACACCAACCTCCAGGCCTGGAGCTACACAAGGTTGCCCAGGGCCCCATCCAACCTGGCCTTGAACACCCCCAGGGATGCGGCACCCACCACCTCTCTGGGCAGTTCCTTCCCTGTGGCATTTGTGCTGTGGGGTTTTTAAGTGCTACACAGTGTGTTTTTAAATCTCAGGGCCACAACTGTGCTCTGCCTGCCACATATGACTGAATTCATTTCAGTCCCCTGAACCAAGCAGAACATCTTCTCTCTAATTCCTCAGCTACACTGAAACTCACGGTGCTGTTTGCTGTAGCTGCAGCTCTTAACAAAGATGGTAAGATTCCTCTCCTAAAACCCAGCTCTCTCCCAAGGTAGTTATTCCTGTCAGCATTTAATTGATTTTGTTAGTGTAAATTAATAGTTTATATGACTTGGGGCCTCCCAGGATGGCTCTAATGGCAACCCTCACTGATCACAGTATCGTCAGGATGGGAGCAAGAGCTTCCATGCTGCAGCCTGCTTCTGTGACACCGAACGAGCCATCGCCCTTCTCTACCTGCCCTGAGCAGGAGGGAACCGAACCAACTCAGAGAGACACCACTGTGTGCCAGGGAGTAACCCAGGACGTGCCCAACACTTGCACACAGCCTGAGATGACACAAAAGAGCTTCACAGGTACCACAGGAGGTGGCAGGAGACAGGACAGCCCGGAGAGGCTGCACCCTGCCCCGCTGGCACCTTCAGACACCCCTGTGTCTGCCAGGCTTTGCCCAGTGCAGGAGGGAACATGATGATTTACCAGCTCTGAACAAATGACTCCCCAGAACAACAGCGATTTGACTAAGTTACTATTGTCTCGTCTCCTTTTTAATTAGCTATACAGTAAATTAGTCATGAGGAGTGACTCACAAGTGATTAATAGGGTTGTTAGGAGTAAGCCTAGAGTATACTATCACCTAGCCACAAGCTGCTGAGAAGATGCTGATCTGTGCCGAGACAAATTAAAAGCTTATGGGCTGTGTTCTCAGGTTGTCCTTTCCAAGCATAGTTTTGCACCCAACACATGATGCTCCTCTGCTGCTGGAAGCTGCAGCAGTAACTGAGCTTCCCAGTCCTGCAAACCACAACCCAAAGGCTGGAAAAACATGTTGGCTTTGCTCTGGCCAGGCTTTATGTTCCTCATAGCCAGGTCCTGCAAGCAGTGCTGGAACACAAAGCATCAAGCAGCGCTCTGGGGACCTCAGCCAGAGCCAGCGAGGGTGCGACTCTTCCCCAAACTGCCTGAACTGTGGGCATGATCCTGCCCCAAACTGCCACCCACACTGTCCCCTGTGTCACCTGCCAAGCTCCCAAACAGCAGAACAGCTACGAATGCTGTGACAGCACATTGTGTCCTGCTGAAGTGTGACCTGCCCTGTCACTGAGCACAGCCTGGCACCGACTCACCCACGCACAGGCTCACCGTGCTGGCGCTGGCACTGCAGCACGGCAGGAGGCTGCATGTTGGCAGGCTCACCTGGGAAGTGCTGCAGCCCTTGGGATCCAGGACTCACCTGTGCATCGATAATCTTCTGCTTGGAATCCACGGCAGCCTGCATCTCTGCGTGGTCCTTCTTTAGCTCCTCCTCGACTGACATCAGCCTGGCCAGCGAACAGACAAGAGAGGAATGACATTTGTCAGGCTCAGCTAAGCCTGATACTCGTCTCACACGTCTGAAACAGCCACCCAGAGTGAATGACACACATCACCTCCTCGTGCAGCTGCTGACACGAAAGCAGCTCAGGGGTGATCTCTGAAGGGAGGTTAAGGGGTGATCTCTGAAGCATGCAGGAAGGGCTGTGGCATGCCAGAGAAGCTAGGCTACAGGCAGACCTGGCCACACACAGCAGCCCCCATCATCTATACGAGGTCAGACCTCTGAAATTGCAGTGCTGAGGCACACGGGGAGATGCTCCTGGGACCTGGATTTGTGCATTCTAGCACCAAGGGGACAAGGGGTCATCAGTGCTACCCCTTCTTACACACAAAGCAGGAGCTCAGAACCAGGGTTGTTTCTGGCTCTTACTCTTCCCTAGAGACACCTACAGCACACTGCCCCAGGGCCCAAGTGACACAGAACAGTGAAGGCCCGTTTGGGGGGGCTGACTGGCTCAGGGGAAGGGGCAGGTCACCATCCTGGAACAGTCCGTGTCCGGGAGGAATGTAACCACTGCATCCCGCTGGCAGGGAGAGGGATTCAGGGCAAGGATTTACAGTGATGAGATCTTTAGTTAAGTATCAGGAAAAGGAGGTTTTGATCACTACATCTATTGCTCTCTTATGAACAGAAGAACCAGCCTGCTGGATCCCCCCAGAACTGGGGTGGGCCAGCTCCACCCTCCTGAAGTTCTGCCTTTGTCTGTTAGGAAAATGTTGGGGTTTGCCTTGTCCCAGGTAACACTGATGGGGGTCCTGACGAGTTGGGGCTTGAAATCTGCCCCCCAGGAGGGCAGGAAGCGAATAAAGGCTGGAAAATGGGAAACCTGCCTGCAGCTCCAAAGGAACCTGGTTCTCCTGAGCTGGGGTCAGCTCTAACGCCAGCCAGGCTGCCTGCCTGTCACCTCCAGCCTCCCACCTTCCCTGTACCTGCTGATGATGCCCTTCATCTGGATCTCCTTATCCTCCTGCTGTCTCCGGAGCCGCTCCTCACTCTCCTCCAGCCTGGCCTGATACTCCAGCATCATCTTCTGCGTTGTCTCCTCCTGGCACTTGAAGCGAGTCTCATATTCCTCCAGCTTCTTGTTGGAGATGCGAAGCTTGTCCTGCAGCACCACTAGGTCCTGCTGGTACTACAGCACGCAAGGACAGACACAGGAGGAGAAAACACATGTGGAATGTTATCTAGTAGGGCTTTTCCCTTGCTGGGGTTTACCTTCCCCACACCCCCACCGTGCCCCTCTCCTAGCTGCAAACCCGTATGAGATAACCCCGCTCGCCGACACCTCCTCTTCAGTCTTCTCCACACTGCACTAGGAGCGATGCTGGTTTCCACTGGGCGGGCAGGTCACTGGCAGGTTCAGAGAACGGGTTGTTAGCAGAGTCTGGCATTTCACAGGGGGAATGCAGGTTAGAGCGAGCGGAGGGCAAACGCGCCTGGCATCTTCCTCACACCCACAGCGCGGGGCCAACGCAGCCACCGGTGGGGAGGTTGGGTTTACACAGGAGCTCTTCAGGTTACGACAATAAACGTGGGTGTTTTGGAGCTGCAGGAAGCCAGGCAGGACCTGGTAGTGCTGCCCGCCTCCTGCCAGGCTGCTGGCGATGGATGTAGCCCACCGCCGCCTCGGCACAAAGCAGGGACCCCTCGTCGAGGTGAGGGCAGTGAGCACTACTGCCCCTGGGGACCCAGCCTTTTAAACACCACCATCAAACTGGGGTTCAAAGCCAAGAAGAGCTGCTGCATGAAGCCAAGACCCCCCACGCTCGTGCTGTCCATACAGACAGAGCTAAAAACCAGCAGCAGGAGAATCACATTCAGCAACTAAAAAAAGCAGGAGCTTTCCAAGCCAGCAGAGCTACGTCCAGCTACCGAGCAGCACAGCATTCACTACAGCCTGCTTTGCTAAAGGAAAATCCAGTGCCCATCCGTACCAAAAATAGATGAATTTCAGATATTATCTTTGGAAACTGCTTTAAAATCTCAACTGGAATAACCTCAGAATAAGTAACCTGCAGCTGGCAAGCTAACAAGCTGCTTTTAAAGAGTCAGATACAGGAAGAAGACTTCCCTCTGAGTCATGAAGTCTGGTAGAAAGCTTCAAGTGTGAGTCAGGAGCTGACAGAAAATGAGCCCGACTCTGTCTTGACCCAGCTACCTGGCCACCTGCCTTCCCCTCTGGCCATCGCCAATGAATGTGGTACTGGTTGTGTCCCAGTTTGTAGAGTCCTGCTGGGAGGCTGACCAGCAGATCAGCTATCCATGCAAGGGGAACGCAGCCAAGCTGCTGTGTGCACACCAGGCAGCTAGATCCCCATCTCATGGGGACTGCTTTCCCAGTTTAACTCCACTGACCGACTGGCTGATGGCCAAACTAACTGTGCACACTCCGAAGGACTCAAAACATGGGATGCTGATGGTCTTCTTGAGCTGCCCCAGCATTGCAGCAGCAGCAGGCAGATGGGCAGGACCTCTGAGCTCCTCCTGGAGCCAGGCACAGCACATCACATCGCTCAGGTTTTCCTTTAGCAAAGCTTTTCCCACAGCACTGAGAGGACACAGCTTGCACACGGAGCCTGGGGCGGTGGAGGGACACAAATGCTCACGCAGCCGCACAGAAGCACTGAAGTCAGACAGAAGGGAGTCGCTTGAACAGGAAAGATTAAATACCTACCCTAGCCTTAAAATAGAAGCAGTGTAAGTGAGCTCAAATGATAGCAGGAGAGGCCTCAGAGACCGAAGGAGTCGCTCCTGTCTCTAGAGCGCTTGTCTCATTCCCGGTTACCATTCATGTCTTACAGGAATGGGGAGAGAGATTATGCTAATGGTGATCTGAATGTGACTGATGTGACAGCAAAGGAACGGGAGATGCTGCATGGGAATGAGACAGCAGGCTCGGGGTGGGGGGTGTGGGGGCTCCCTCCCAACTTGGGACCTGTATGCTGCAGTACTGTCAGAAGCTGTAACCCCACCACTGCCTACCTGCGCAAGGCCCATGCTGGGGAGCCCCTCCCTGCACAGGACAGGGGGAGCCTGGCACATCCTGGGGTGCAGCGGCCCCCCAGGGCTGGCATGGAAAGAGAGAAGCCCCTGTGAGCGCCCACAGAGCCAAAGCTGAGCCCGTTTCACAGCAAAGGGAGCCAGGGAGGGGATGTGCCCTTTCTGAAACCCTTTGGTGCCTGAACGCTGCTCTAACCGGGTGCACGACGACGCAGCACCCTGACAAGCTCTGTGATTTGCTGCCTGCAGCCTCTCTGCCTGGGTGGCTGCTGGGATGCCTGTACCTCTGCACACAAAGCTGCTCAACACATCCCGCTCTCAGCCGCGCTCGGATCGGTACGTGGCTGGGTATGTACTGGGATACCCAAGGAGCAGAAAACTGGTAAAAAATGGGGTGAAGCCTCACAAATCTCTGCCATGCCTGCACTGGGGCAGCTGGGAGCCATCACCTTGTACCTCCCAGTCTCTATGATACCTGCCTTCGGCATGGTACTGGAGTTTAACAGGTGACAGTCCCAAAATGACAGTGCACAGCACAATGTGAGCAGGAAGGCTACTGTAACAACACCAGAAGCGTGTCTGTGCTGGAAAAACAGGAAAGCAGCTCAGGGAGGGTGATGTTTGCAGCTCTGTGGGACCAGGTGGTGACACGGGGTGACACTGGCATGACAGAAGAGAAGTACACTGAGGGAACACCCCGAATGCCAACCGTGCCCAGCTGCAGGGCCCTGGCAGAGCCGGGCGGCTCAGAAACCACCTCGCAGGAGCAGCGTCGGCTGCCCAACTGGCACGTCCTTACTTCTAACCCTCCTCCTTCAGCCCTATGCAGCCTGCTCTGTCTCTGCCCTGCTTTTCCCACTGAATACTCTGGAGCTGGCCTCCCAACAGCCACAGCTGGCTGTGTGACACAGCTCGGGCAGCATCACTGAAGTCAACCACAGACCCAGTGCTGGCTCTGGGACCAGAACAGGGACTCGATTTTCAGGTCTGTTTACAGCCTTCTGGTGTAGAAGCTGTTTCTTGCCACACATCCCTAGCGTGAGGCACAGGGGTGCCTGTATCCTACTCTCCCCTCTGATGTAGGTGGGTTTAATTCACTTTTAAGCTGTGTGCCCCTGAAGCCAGGGGGTTAACAGGCACTGCTGGCTTCAGAACTTGCTGCACAGCAGCACCAGTGCTTGATTCCTAGCTTCTATTTCTCTTTCTCGCTTCCATCCAAGGGTGAATCCATTCACTGCACATGTAAGAAACCTCCCAGCCCATCCCCAGAAGTGCCCTGGGAGGCTGAGCAGCCAGGCACAGAGCACCCAAGCACCCCTCTCTCCTGGGCAGGGACTGCCACACACAGCCCACCGCATCCCCAGGGTGCTCAGATGAGTGACATTCAAGGAAATCCTCTCTCTATTTAGAAACTTGTTTCAATCCAATCAGGTTTTACCTTTTCTGCTTGGCTGAGCTCGTCCTTATTCCTGAGCTTATCCCTGTGCTTGGAATCTGGGTCAATGCTTTCATCTTCTAAAAACTGCATGTTCATATTCAAAAGCCAAGCAGCAGTGCGGTCCAGGGCATTGGGGTTCACAGGAGAAGGGGCCTACAATGAAACATACAACCATAACAAAAGAAAAACCTGTAACAGAAATGGTCATGAAGCTGGAGAGTGAGAATTTCCTTCCAAGCAAGCCCTCTCCCATGCTGCTCAAACAGCAACCAACACGGCTGAGCTACCAGAGCAGCTGGGGTTGGGGTAGGAACACCTCCTGTTCTGCACCAGCACAGTATTTTAGGTCAAACAGCCTGTGACAGGCCAAATCCTTCCCTGTGCCACCCCCACGGAAGAGATGTACAAAGTCCTGCTGAAGGTAAGGGGCCGGGTTCCTGAGCTGGTCCTGTCCCCTCAGAGGGACACGAGTGGAGCTGCTGAGCTGCAGGCACACGGTGTGGCTTGAAGTGGTATGGTCACCCCATGAGGAAAGATTTCACTCAACTCTTCAGCTTCCTTCATCAAGCCACCTTTTCACTTGCTGTGCCATTTCGTACGGATCAAACCAGACCTGCCAGCTGGAACCCCACTCTCCAGCATGTGGGTGCTTCCTGGAGAACAAAGGTTTCTTTTGGGCTGAGACACTCACTACACTTCTCATGCTGGAGAGGTCTAAGTGCTGAACACCTCAGCAGTTCATCTAGGTTTGTTCATGTAGCTAGGGAGCTCAAGGAGCTGAGCTGGAGCCATGGCTGCTGCTCCTCTGTCCCAGCCTGGGCAGGGACTGCAGACAGCATGGCCTAAGTATTTTCCAACCACATTACAAGGCTGAGACAGCAATTCTCCAGGTATTGCCCCTCCACCCTGGCTCAATATAAATTGCAGTAAACAGTTTCTTGGATGAGCACAAGAGATCTGGATGACTTGGCCAAGGGAATTCAAGTTAACAAGTCAGAGATGTCAGGGCCTTCCCTTCATTCAATCCTCTGGATGGCACAGAAACCCCGTCACCAGCAAGCAGCAGAACAGGGGCTCTGCGGGCAGGAGTGGGGGCTGGTTTAATCCCCTCAGTGGGATTAAACTCCCATGCTCTCTTCCAGTCTGGTCTTCTACCTCCAGAATTGGAAATCCAAGGTTTCAGACTCGTCCCATGAATACCATGGGTCATAACCCCCTCCACCCCAGCCCCAGCTTGCAGCTTTCTGCTCCTTCCTGCGGCTCCAGCTCGGGCACTGCTGGTGGCTGCTCAGAACTTCTGGCTCCAAGGGACAGTGACCATACCGATTCACTTCAGCAGTGTAAAGGCCACTGGTAAAGGACATCGATGAACAGAGCTCAGCTGACCATCCATGGGGTCTTCTGCCTCTCCTCCTCTGAAGAACTCAGCAAGCACAGCCGAGCTGGCCAGGGTCTGTCTGGAAGTTAGCTCAGCAGATGAACTTGGTGAAGTTGAGGAGCTTCTCACCGGCAGGAACGAGGTTCATGGACTTCAGCTAAAATGAGGTTTCTCTGTTCTCAAACAGCATTTAATACCACCAGCTATGAGCCAGAAGTGTCATTATGGTCTGGAGATGCCGGTAACATTGAAGATGCACAGATTAAGGTAAGGAGAGGCACTCTGAGGGCTTCAGGTCTTGAGGGACACTTCAACAGGACTATGGGGGGTGAGCTGAGGAAGATCTGCCAGCATAGCTTGGCCGGGGCTTTCCTAAGGTCACCTGGAGTCCACCGTGGTCCTGCTAGAAGAAGCTGCTACCAAACCGGCTGGTGGTGCTTGCAGAGCTCTGTGCCCTCTGCGCCTAATGAGTATCGATCCTCGCTGCACAAAGGCTGCTGCATGGCATGTGCTACTGTCAGCGCTCAGGAATCAATGTGTATGCACAGCACAGCTCCAGATGGGGCTGATAAAACAGCCTGACACGGCCCCCACGGCTGCCTTCTGAAGGAGAGGCAGTTATTTCAACACTTCTGACACCACACTGATGAGAAGGTGCCTTCGTTCTGTGTCTGGGCTGGGATGTGGGGAGCTCTTGTCAGTCAGCCATGTTCCCTGGGTTTGCATTACCTTTAAACATCTTCCTCTCGGCCCCGCTGCGTTCATCTCCTACAGAGTCACTTCGGAAATGAAGGATGAATAAATGAGTGCTAGAGAATGACTCTATCCGTGCCAGGAAAACCAGAGGGCCCTGGATCTGTGACCTACCACCTTCCATTTCGGCACCACGAAGAGAGGAGTTTATTCCTGTGCAGCCCAGCATGGGGCCTGGGACCTGATCCCTGCGGTGCTCCGCACAGCAGGACCTCCACTCTCCCGGGGAGCACCCTGTCTCCTTATTTCTCTCAGCTCTTGGGTTACAGAGAGGGGTACTCAGGCGTGCCATGGCTCCGCTGGGGCAGGAGCAGAGGCGGGATACTCCGTTACAGGAGGAGATTAGGGCCTGGTCCAAGTCTGGGAGATGGCGCGGGGTTGACTATGGCATGGGATGAGAGCCTGGGCATGGAGAGGCAAAGCAGTGACAAGATGGTCGCGCAGGACAGAGGCACGGCTGCCAGCGCCTTCGTGTCTCTGCCACCTACCACCCTGTGGCCATCGCATGCCAACATGCCAGGCAACGCAGGAGCACAGAGAACGAACACTGGTCCGTGTCCCCTTCCTTGGAGGGCCTCTGACTCAGGCCAAGCCGGGTGCAAGAGCCAAGGTCCATCCCCACACACAATGGGGCCGGCACTGATGTGGCAGCTCAAAGCCAGAGTGCTGGCCCCTCCTGCCGAGGCACTCCCCACCAGCCAATGTCTTCTCCACATCCACGGGCTGACCCCTGCCCGGCCACTTCAGTGCCCCAAGCCAGTAGAGCCCCCAAACTCACCTGTTTGTGCATCGTGCGCTGCTTCATCTCAGGGCTGTCGCCCTTGGAAGAGGAGGACTGCTGCCGGAGACGAGCCCCGCTGCCGGGCCAGTCCGGCGAGGAGGACATCATGCTGCCGCTGGCGGGCCGCTGGTACTGAACCGTGTTCAGCAGGGAGGGCGGCGTCCGGCCCCGGGTGACAGGCGGGGGCGGCGGGGGCGGCTGGTCTATCCGCCTCTGCGGTCCGGCGCTGTTCTGCCGTGGCATGGTGGGCTGGCCGCCCTTCTCCGTCAGCGAGAGCTGCCGGCGGGCCAGCTCTCCCGTCCGGCGGGTGAAGTCCTCGCTGGCGGTGGGGGCGGCGAAGCCATGCTTGTTGGCTGTCAGCTCCTCGCTGTTGCTGTGGGAGCTGAGCGAGCTGTGGCACTCGGAGCCGGAGTCGCCCAGGCCGCGGGGGGAGAGCGGCAGCCCGGCAGCCATCTGGTAGACAGGGTTCTGGAAGGAGAGGGGTGCCAGGAGCTGGGGCCGGCCCGGCGCGCTCTCGCCGCTCGGCGTGGTGGGAGTCTGGCCCACCCGGCGCACAGTGGCCATGCCCGTCACGCTGTTCTGCTGAGTCCGTGTGGTCCATACGCCCTGCAACTGCCCGAGGGATGACTGACTGTCATTGAGGGAGTCAGCCGTGCCAGGCGCGTTGGCTCCACTGTCCAAGAGCCGATTGTCCTGCAAGTCCACCATGGACAAACTCTTGCTGCCATTAGACATCTGCACGTCGGGCTCATTGGCCTCTGAGTAACTGGAGCTTCGGGCAGGCGAGGGCTGGGCCCCAGCAGACCTTGTGACAAAAAACAAGTCCTTGTTTTCGGGGGTTGGAGATGGTAACCGTGTGAAATCTATCAGACTGCGGGGAAGTCAGTGCGTAAGGAAGAGGAGAGGAAAACAAAACAAAAGAGAAGAGTTGTGAATGCTGCACCGGAGCAGGAAAACGAAATCACTCAGAAGAAATCAGCGAGGCGCAGCATGGCGAGGGGACGTCACCCAGCCCCTGCGGCAGGGTGGGCCTGGGGAGGGGCTGTGCAAGGGCAGCAGGGAGGGCAGAGGGGTGCAGGGGAGCCCTGGGCCAGCCTTGCAGGAGCAGGCAGGGGAGCTGGGGTGTGCGTGTGCGTGGTGAGAGCATCGCAGGCACGCTCGGGGGGCTCTGCCTGCCCGGCTGGATCTGCTCATCATGCCGACAGCACGCGTTGTGCCTTGGGCTTCCAACTGGCTGGATTCCACACCGCCATCCTTCACCCTGCTCTGTACCCAGGCAGCATGCTGCCGAGGGCACGCTGCCTGCCCTCTGTACAGCAGGGACCCCCCTGATCCATGCTGGGCCTCCACAGGTCAGATGGAGAGCTCTGAGAGCAGGGCTAAAGCCTACAACCGCAGGCTGCCCACCCACTCCTCCTGCCGTAGCACACCCTCGTGCAGTATTGATTGCTTGGGGATAGGAAGAAAGAGCTCTGCAGTAGCTTAATGTGAGTACACTGCTGATCAAAGATGGTGCATTGTAAGCAAGTATTTGGGTGCAAGCATATTGTCAGAGAGCCTCCACAGCATTAGATTTAAATAATTGTACCTCACGCTGAGAAGCATTAGAGATGAAAGCTCTGATTAGAGCGAGTCCAGCCCCATTGCTGCCTTTCATTCCTAATTAAACTGTTAAATATTATGTAGTTTCCCCTTACATACTATTTTACTAGCACAGTCTTTCAATTTGTGTGGGCTCCATTTCATTTTCCACAAACAGAAACATTATAGGTCTGCAGCAGAGTCATCTTCCCCATGAATGGAACTCCATACATAATTAGGCCAAAAAGCATGTTGGGTGACTGCATCCATGAATCACTGCTCGCCATTAAGAACACACAGCACTCCCAAAACTGGACAGAGTAGGCTGGAAATCAGTGTTAGGCCTCTACAGCCTAGTTAGAAACATGTCCAGATTTGGATCTCAGTGAATTCAGCACATACCCTACGTCTTACAAAGATGGGTAAGGCTAACCCTATAAATCTCACGTACTCCAAGACCTAATGAATTTAACAGTGATACCCATCCCACTGAGGCTGGCACAAACAGGCCCTCACAGGATGAGCATTTTGCTTCTGCAGCCACATCTCAACAGCTGAGACCAGAGCTGCAAATTTCTCCATTTCCCAGACCACATCCCCAGTTCTGGCTCTCAAGGGACCCGGGACAGGGCCATGTCCCTGCGTTGCCACCACGGCTTTGTCTTCAGAGCCAAACTACATCCAGCAACATTCTGCGATCGGAAGGTCAAGTCATGGATCAGCCAGCTCCACGCTATGCCCTGTCCTGCCTGTGCCTGCAGGTGCCCAGATTTTGGGGAGTAAATGGATATTCAGTATTTCCCTGGCCTGTGGCCAGGCCACTTTGATGCTCTTACCCAGATAAGTCATTCTCGATCACCATTTTCTGCAGCCCTGCAGAGATGCTGTTGCCAGCATTGGGTGTGGATGCGGCGTGATCGGCCGTGACCGAGACCTGCACGCAGGCTGGGTTACTGAGTGCAGAGTTGACATCCCTCAGGATCCGAGGCAGAGGCCCGAGCTTGGTTGCAGTGCCCTGGGCAGAAGAGAGAGCAGAGTTACTCCCCACATCTTCTAATTTCACTAGAGAACTGTGGGCTCTGCCAGTTGCTGGACAGTCTCTTCAGTGAATCCCATTAACAACATTCATTTTCTCCATCATTTACCCCCACTGCTGAGGCTATGGGATGTCCCAGGATGTGTGGCTTTAGGAACCATTAGTGGGGCAGAGGAAGCAAGCGTGATTAACAAAGTTCAGACACAGATGAAGCCATCAAGAGCCAAGCCTGGGCCAGGGCTCTTAACAAAAATCCTTTTAATTAAAAAGAAACCTTTTGAATCTGCTGGGACAGGCAAAATCCTGCTGTTCAGGGGCTCTGCCTTCTCACACCTCCTGTCTCTGCATCTTCACCCCCTCAAAGACAAACAGCAGAGGAGGGGGAAGGGCTAGACTCACCTGCCCCAAAGAAGGATGTACAGAACGAGCTACTCCTGCAGCACAGCGAGAGCTGAGGACGTGCTCAGGGTGAGTAACAGCTGCGCTACGCGCAACTAGAGCCAAGGGACCTGCTGGCATGGGGAGGTGGGAGGTGGGGCACACCTTCGGGCTCCCCCCAAAGCCTGCCCCTGTGATCCCCCCAGATACCTGCTCCAGCTGAGATATGACTTCCCAGAGCAGCGAGTGCAGAGTGGACAGCTCCCGGCCCAGGTCAATGTAGCCTTCGAAGCCAGCCGTGTTCGAGATGGTTTCGGGATTGGAAATCTCCAGGAGGAATCTCTGCATGTTAGTCCATTCGTGTTCCAGGAACTGATTCATGAAGGACATGTATTCCTCTTTGCTGCCAAACCTACGGGGACAGCAGAACGAATGTCAGCTCAGTCCTGCACACAGGCAACAGGACAGGTGGGCACACGGGCAGGTGAGGATATGCCAGAGCCTTCCTCTGGCATCTGAACCCTTCAAAGCCTTTGGGATCCTTGGGATGCCAGCAGGCACCTGGCGCACCTCCCTGATCATGGAACCAGAATGAACTCCAGCCTAACCCAGCTAAGTCCTCACCAGTGGGGGATCTCCACAGTGGAAGGGAAGGTGAAAGCTAGAGAAACAAAGCTGTTCTTGGCAGCAGAGTGTGCCTTACTGCTGGGTCAGGGCACAGCCTCCGGAAATAGGACCTGTCACTGGGAATAAAGACACTGCGATACCAGGCACCATCAACTGACTGCAGCCCAGTGAACGGGGTGACAGGAACCCTGCACTCTCCCATGGGCTCTGAGGTTAACCCCAGCAATGCCAGCTGTTGCTGCTCCGGCACAACCGCTCTTGGGGAGCCAGGGCCAGCCCGTGTGTCCCCTCAAGCTTCCTGCAACCTCCTCCCACCCTCCAAGCACTCCTGCTCGCAGTTAGATGTCTTATTTAGAGCACAACAGGGAGGGTCTTGTGGTTCAACTGTACCAGCAGTGGCTGGTGCTGTGCCAGTGCCGGCAAGGCTTGGCTTGGCTGCATGCCATCCGCAGGACAGCTCAGCTTGATCCCTTCGGCTTGACTAATGTCAGCTTAGTTAAAGTGTCTTTCCTGCAAAGCAGTGAAAAAATCTGAAACCCCTTTAGTTAGGGATTGGTCAGGAATATGGAGAATTTC
This sequence comes from Zapornia atra, assembly GCA_013400835.1. Classification (NCBI taxonomy): domain Eukaryota; kingdom Metazoa; phylum Chordata; class Aves; order Gruiformes; family Rallidae; genus Zapornia; species Zapornia atra. The sequence continues at coordinate 152,079 of VZTU01026272.1, forward strand.
TGTCATCTAGTGTAACACACTTGCATGTCTTCCATCTGTGTCTGCGTGAGTGTGCACATCCCTCACGGGGAGCATGTGGACTGAGCTAGTTTCCAAATCTAAGAAGCTTTAGATGGAAACAATCCATTCACGTTTCGGAAAGCTCATCATTCTGTTATCAGAGCTCAGGATAAGGAGCTCAGAGCTGCAGCCAGTGGAAAGATTTTCAGAAATCTCTCGCTTTGTTTCCATCAAACCGACAGGCTTAAGTTAGAAATTGATAGTGTCCCCGTTCTCTTCTCATGCCTTCCCAGTTCAGCCAACAGCATTTTAACAGAAGGGAAGGTCCCAGAGCCCAGAGGGAAGGCCCAGCTCCTGCGCTAGGCACAGCACTGCTGTGGTGTGGGCTCAGGTCCCGCTGGTGCCTCCAGTGGGATGCGGGCAGTGCCCCACTGTCACCAGACAAAGCACCCGGCTGTACTGGGGCGTTCCCAACACCACCCTGCCTGCTCATGGTCAGAACAGCCTGTTTTCCTGCTCATAAAACACGTCCTGTTTTGGAAACTCAAATGATCTCCCTGACCCAGGAGTGAGGGAATGGGTCCCAGAGAGACGTGGGGGGAAAGCCAAAGGGGAACAAACAGGCGCTTTCCATGGAGGAAAGGAGCGGCCGGGGTGGGACTCCCCTCTCCAGACCTGCCCCATCCCTCCTGCACCCCGGCTTACTTGGCAAAGTTGGCGAGGTTCTGGGTGACCTTGGCAATGAGGGTCAAAGTGCGTGCGGTGCGGTCATCCGGGTACTCCTGCAGGAGACTGAACAGGGACGGGGACATGATGGCCGGACAGAGGAACCGGAGGAACAGGGAGGCACTGATCAGTCGCTCGCTGATGTCCGGGCGGCCTCGGTTGCTGCATTCTTGTCTCCATGAGGCAAAAACTTCTTTGAGCTCCCTTGGGAAGACACTGAAAGGACAGAAGGACATGTAGGGACAGCAAGTTCATGGCTGGGGTGTTCAAACACACAGCAGTCACTAAACACAGGGCCCATGTTTAAACACACCCTAACCTGTACAGCAGTACGGCCCTGTCACCCTGCAGATCTGAGGCAGCACTGCTACCCACACCAGCCACGTCTTGTCCTTGTTTTTTGCTGAGTGTCCATCATGAGACTCAAACCACTCAGGAAAAAGTAAATCCGCGCTGTCAAGTTGTAAGAGGAGCAGCTTTCATCTGCCTAATGGTCCTGGTGGGGCTGGGTGCCAGACCCCCAGGCAGCTGGGAAGGCAGAGGTATGAAATGACCCACGCAAAGCAGCACACAGCGAGGCAGCTGGCTGGGTCATGGGGAACTTCACCAGGAGAACTCAGCCACCGAGGTGAAGAGTGTCTCCTGAAGAAACACAGCACTGTGGGACCCTCTTGGCAGGAACACCAGCAGCATGGGGGTCACCAGCACCGCTGGTGCCTGGAGGGAGCTGCGCACGTTGTAATACTCCTATTCAAGCACCTGGATCAAATCCCACTGTGACTAGCACAAACACAGAGCCCCACTGGAGTTACTCCAGCCTTGTAGCTGCACAGACGTCAGCCTAGCTTTCCCGGATACCAGAATTCCCCAGGGCCCAGCAGTCGCTCGCTGCAGCAGCCCTTATCGCTGGAGGAGAACTTGCTGCCTGTTTGTGCTTGGCCCTCCCCAGCTCCCTGCTCCCACCTCATCCTGTTCCCAGCACGTGTTATTTATTCAGCTGGATACTCCCACCCTCGGGACTGGGCTGGCAGTGGGTCCCACCTCGCTGCTGCTGGTCCCCAGGGTCCCTGGCACGCAGTTCCCCCTGGCCCTGGAGCCTGTCCTGGCCAGTGACCACTGTCTTTGTTTCTAAACCAGAGCTGTTTACCCACAGAGCTGCCCGGCACAAAGCAGACTGGGAAGGGGTCAGCCTCCATTTTAGGTCATAAATCTCCTTAACAAACAGCCATTCCAGAGGCCTGTTTCCCAGTTTTGCTGCAGGGACTCTCCGGGAGAAGCCAAGTCAGCTGGCTTGGCACCCCTGCCCCCCTCCCAGGGACTAACTGTCCTGTGGCTGAACCTCCTGCGAGCCGGGAAGAGAAGCCATGTGAGCTGCGTGGCCAGAGACACCATCCACTGTCGGGCAGCAGCATGAACCAGGTGGGAGGCTCCAAAATGGCAGAGCACTCGGAGCAAACAACGCGGCTGTGCACACTGCCCTGCACCAACAGGCCTCTGGGCGAACACAAGGGTGCTCTGGGCAAATCCCAGAATGCGTAAGCTTGGCAGGGACCTTTAGAGGCCATCTAGCCCCACCCCCTGCAGTAAGCAGGGACATCTTCACTAGATCAGGTCACTCAGAGCCCCATCAAGCTTGACCTTGAATGTCCTGAGGGATGGGGCCTCCACCACCTCTCTGGGCAACCTGGGCCAGCGAACCACCACCCTCACATTCAACGCTCAGATCCTGCTCCGTGTTGGCTCCGTGCCTTCACATTCACCCTGTGCTTTATAAATAACATTAACCAGCGTCTTTGGCTGGATAAATTCTCCCCCATCTTTGGCTTGCTCCACACAATCAGACAAAGCCCTTTTACTTCACAGGATTTGCTCAGAAACAGGAGAATCCTTTAAGCAATTTAAGGCTTGAATGATCAGGACAGGTTGTCCTGTTACTGGAAAGTAACCCCGAAACGTCTGCACCGGCTGCACGCAGCCCGTGAGGACTGCTCCCTGTCACAGCCTGGGAGGCCAGAAGGGTTTCACTGTGTACCAGTGGATAGAATTCAGTTAGCTGCCTTTCTGTGACAAACGGGCCTGTAATTCATTACCCAACTTTCCAGTAACGAGCTTCCTTCCACATGCTGAAATTCTGCTTACACCGAAACTTTCCAGATGTCCAAATTATGTCATAATTATAACAATTTTCAGTTATTGTAAACCTCTTCTCTCTCCCTGATGCTCTCCAGCAGATGAGCAGGCAGGCTCTGGCACTCTACTCCAAGCGCGACCGTTAGCTGTCAGTATACTTTGGCCAAGCCTGAACACTCATCAACCCAATTAATCCCATGAACCACTGAGCACAAAGGACGGAGGGGGAACCACGCAGCAGCCGCTCGGCTGCCCCAGCCTCCCATGGAAGAACAAACTTCCCTGACTCACCTCAGGTCGCTTTTCAAGCCTATTTTGCAAGTCACCTTTCAGTGCTGCTTTGGGGATTTTTAGGGAGACGTTAATTCAAACAATATAATCCACTGGTGGGGAAAAGCAGCGAATCCCTCCTGGGAGAGCAGGTAAACGCCATTCCTGCGTCGGAGTGTTATTAATTGGCCCAGGGTAAGGTAGAGGATACCTGTAAGGAAATCCACCCTTTGCTTGTTTGCAGGAAAGTGCAGTCTGAGTGGGCTTGTCCTCTCCCTAAGCAGCACCACGAAAAGCAATTCCCTCCCGGGGCTAGGGGGAGGGCACACTCAGTATCCTGGGAGATTACATATGATGTGTTTTCAGACCTCAACACAACAGCTGGGATAGGAAAGAAAATGTGAAATCCTTATTATCAAAGACTTCTTTCCTCCAGGATCATCCTTAGCCAATGCTCTGCCAGAACAGCGTTGCTACTCAATTTATTAATAAAAACTAAGCCCAGGCTTTTAAGCAGGAAGCCTGCAAATCCAGCAGCGAGACAAGCCGGTCATTTTCTCATACGATCAGGACAAGAGTCTTTGGGTATGTCAGCAAGAAGCAGAAAGAAACGATTTCAATTTCTCCAAGTAAAAAGAGTCCCAAGCCCATTTCTTCCCCCCTTTAAGGCAGCATCCATAATGGCCTCACAGACTCCGGGCTCTGCATCCCTGGGGCTGAGCAGTGGGTAATGCCATGAACACAACCACACTTAGCAGCCACTGCCACAGCACAACAGGACTACCTTACTCCCATCAATTCTGCACATTCGGGTCTGCCCCAACTAGTCCAGGCTGTGGGCCAAGGAGGCAATGGGGTCCCCACCTCCATCTCAGCAAGCACCCCAGGGCTGGGAGAGAGATGGGGGCTTAACCTGGAGGGATGCAGGTTGTTGAGCAACGCGGGACTAAGAGCGGCATCCTCCTGGGTTGCAGACCTCTGCAACAACACCTGCCTCAGGAAAAGCTCCCTGTGCTGGGCAGCTTCCTCACAGGCAGGCATGCCAGAGTCCCTGCCTGCTGCAGATTGCGCTTCAGAACTTTGCCTGACATTCTGGGCAGAGTCCGTCACTTTGGTCCAGGCTGACTCCTTACGTGGGCAGGAGGCCCAGCACATGCATCTCTGCCCTCTATTCCAGACCTTTGCACCGTTGGCATCAAGTCCTTCTGTGACTCAGTCTCCCCAGCAAAGGCATGCTCCCTGAGTCCAGCTGGGGCTGTGCCCCAGTAACCCTTCGGGACCCACCAAAACCAAACGTGATGGAGAACCAGTGAGGCTGTTGGACCCCCAGACCAGATCCTCCAACCTCTGGCTGAGCAGGAGCTGCTGTCTCACTCCCTCACCATCCTTATCCTTGCTCCCAAACCACCGTGACTCCCTCACATGCTGCAGGGAACAGGCAGGGCACCGCAGCTCTCCCCCCAAAGCCAACAAGCTGCCTGTCAGCGCAGCTAAGGGACAAGATGGACTGTGCCACCCCTGTCCCCCACAGCAGCTCTGCCAACGCGCCAGCCAAGGGTGGGCGAGGAGCGATGCTCACAGGATACCCACCAGTAGGAGTTGATGATTTTGCAGAAGGCCAGCTCGCAGCACATTTTCAGGTTGCTCTGGTGCTCAGGAAGGTCCGAAGATGAACACTTACTGGGATCCACCTCACAATTCTCATCTGATTCGTACAGTGCCTTGATGAATTCCCCTGTAAAACAGACAGTCGGTGATGGGTTTTGGAGACGTGAGAGTCACAGCCATTAGGCAATTCTGTTCTTAAGCCCCAGTGCCCTCTGTCCTGTCACACTGGCTCAACAGAATCTGGGTATGAGAGCAGGCAGTGGCAGCTCCCAGGGTAGGCTGTGCCCCAGCCCTCAAGATCTCTGACCGAACCCAGGAGCACCCAGCGCTGCCACAGGAGCTCAGCACAGCACACCCCACAGAAAGACACCCACACTCCTCAGGAGCGCATTTCATCGCTCTTCCCCAGTTGGCAGCTCTGCTTCTGTGGCTATGGGCTATTGCATCAGAGCTCCTCTGCCAAAACACCTGCTTCCCCAGCCTGCCCCAACCCACCATTACACCAGTGCCAGAGACGCTCCCCCGAGCTAATCCAGTAGGAAGTATGCTGGCAAGTTCTGTGGTTATTTGTAGGATGGCCTGCTACTGCAGACTATACCCTGGTGCTGATAAGCCAGAGTGATTCACAGGAGAAATAGGTAATTAAAGGAAAGAACCAATCTACTTGGTTTATTTTGAGCTAAACATCCCACGAAATTAAATTAAAATATTTCTCTGGGTGTCCCTGCACTCGTGTTTGCTGCCTGGCTGCTCCTCACCCTCACTGGGACTCACACCGTGGGGCTGCTTTGCCAGCCCCAAGCTCTCTTGCCACCTCTCACATTGGGGTACTGGGGGATAGACCCCTGCTGCCTGGGCTGCTTCCCACTGCGTCCCCCATGTTTGGCTGGGATTGGCAGCCCCTCACCCCAGCCAGCACAAATCCGTGTCTGGGGACCTGAGGACGGGAGATCAGGGATTAAGAGGCAGTGTTTAGGTGGGGACCCAGATGGCGTCCTGGGAGAAAGGTTTGCTTTGATTCGCCTTTAATTCAAGTTGGTTTGCTCACCTCCTAAGTCCTGTGCCTCTCAGATTTTCCCATCCTCCTGGTTTTTGCCCACTCTAGTCTGCATTCCTCCCCTACTGCCAAAACAGGTTTTAATTACGCACTGGAGAGCCTCTCTGATGTATTTCCAGCTCTGCCAGGATGCTCTGGGGTCTCTCCGCTCCCCTCCAGGTGATGCCTGCTGCTATTATCCAGCCCTATGACTTGCTCCTGCTTCACGGTTTAAAGGCAAGTGCCGTGCTGTATTGTGCTACCTTGTGACATGCAGATGATGAATCATCTCACTGATAAAAGGCCTACACAGAATCGGGGCCCCAACAGTGAGCAAGAACCCCAGGCTCCTCCTGTCCCAGATGGAGCTGGCTCGGCAGCACTCACACTGAGCCCCGAAAGGGGAATAGTCCAAAATCCTCTGCTGTCACTGATCTCCTGGCTTTTTCAGCAATTTTATGAGGTGATCTACGTACAGACTGGCCTTCAACCAGAGAGCATTACAAGGCAGAAATGAATAATATTCCTTTTCTTATTCCTGTGGGCCCTCTCTTGGTTTCACAGGATTGCTCAGCGATCTCCCTTTCCCTCTCCCCGCCGTTGCTGTTATTATCTTAATGAAGTGTTTACAGTACTTTGCTCCTCGCTAACGTTACACAAACCCATTAGCAGGAACCCAACACAGTGAGAAATGTACAGCTCAAGAGAAACCCTGCTCATCCCACTACCAGGATGTGGATCCAATCTAGGCTCTGAGGTTCAGATGTAACACTTCAAAGGAAGCCTCTCCCCATCCTTGTGCTGTGCTGGCTGCACACAGCGGCACAGCGATTCCTTCCTGACCTGGCCAGAAGCAGAAGCTCTAATTATTTTCATTTGCATCAAGAGAAATATTTTTGGAGCCATAAACATAGCCAGCACTTAAAAAAAACCCAACAAACCCACCCCAAAACACCAGGAGGGTTCCCAGTGCCATCCGGGAGGCAACTCATCACTGTAACTGGGGAGATTTCATCTGACTCACTGGTGCTGCGAGGAACCGGGGGAGCGTCTCTGGCGGGGGTGTGCAATCAGGGAAGGATTCAATCAGCCGCCGTGACACTGCCAGTGCCGAGACAGAAGACTTGGCAGGCAGCATAATGCCTTCAAATATCAATTTGTTATCTCCTCTGAAAGCAGATCAGAGCACCAGCTCCACAGTGACCTTCACCTGGGAGCAAGGAGCTGCCTGCTGCAGCCATGGCTGTGGCCTGGGCTCGGACAACGCTGCCAGAGGAACTCATAGCAGGTAAATGCTGGCGTCTCCTGTACCATCAGGGCTCAGCTGATGGTCTCTACCGCGCAGAGCACCCCGCAGCTTCGAGGAAGATCTCCCTGGGTGAGAGTGCCAATGCTCTGTACGTACCTAAGGCATCTTGCAAGTATTTCTGCCCCACCAGCTTCAGGTATTCTTCGATTGCTTTGGTGGCCAGTGTATTCTCCCTGAAAATGAGATGCTCATTCTCACCACAGCGATCAACTTCAGACATCATCAGGTCAGTCAAGAAATCCTGGAAAGCAAAGCCCACGGTGGGTCACCATGCACCGACAGACGCTTTGTTCAGCATGGCAGGCAGCCTCCCCTTCTCCAGAGAGGGCTCCCCAATGTAAGGCACAAGAGGGAGCGGAGGTGCTGCATCACTGCCAGCCTGGCCACTCTCCTGTCTCTCCAGCCTCACAGAGGCAAGAGAAGGAAATCTCTGGAGAGCCACCACCTTTGCACCCCAACATTTCATTCATTTCAGCCCTGTGCCACATTGGCCCCTCCATCAGTGCTGGTTTGCGGTTGGGTCTCCTATCAGCCCCACGTTTTGTGGGCAAAACCTTTCCTCCACTGTTAACCTGGCTGCATTTGGTGTCCAGCTGTACCGGTGGCACGAGAGGAGGAGCACACTGAGACATCCTGAGTTGTGCCCGCAGGTAAGAGCTGAGAATCCAGCCTGCAACGTGCACCAAGATGCTCAGATGTTCCTCAGGACTCATGGGAGGAAACCCCAGTGCCACAGCACGTATTTTTCAGGCACGTTTTTGGTCTGATGCGCACATGACCAACTACTGTGACCAACTATAATCCCCTGTGCTGCAGAGCGATGGAAGGGGAGAGCAGGAGCAGACCCAGGCTGACAGCTGCCCTGTGCATCAGCCTTGGCTACCAAGCCACGGCTTCTCCTGGAAAACTGGCACTGCAGACAGAGCTCCATGTCTGCTCCAGCAACGGCGTTAACTGCTTGGAGAGGGTCACGAAGCTCCCCGTGCATTCTGCTGACAATCCACTGTGTGGTGTGATACCCAGCGTGCCTGGTTAGTGCTAACGCAGGAGCGATGCCATGCTAATACATACTCGGCTTCTGCTCCCTGTGCTGCTAACAGGGGAGCAGCTCTGCGCCCCTGCACAGCTCCTTGCTGTGCTGGGTGCCCCAAGGGTCACCCTCCTCCCACCCAGCATCACCCACCTGGACCCCGGTGACAAAGGGGAACAGGCTGCTGGCACTGCCCTGCTTTCCTGTGCAGGAGACAGCACAACACTGACACAGATTCACTCCCACAGCGAAGGGCACCTCTTTCAAACTGCCTTCCTCCAAACCAAAATCACCTGCTCAGCAATAACCTTCCACTAAGCAACTCTCCTTCATTTGACGTGACCGCACCAGATGTGACCTGGCAGGGGCAGCAGGACCCCCCAGAGCTCCCACACAGGGACCCAAGTCCCTGCCATCCCCACACCACTCCGGGAGCCCCCTGAGGCCCATGGGCCAGCCTGGACTCGGTGGGGGACTCACAGGTCCCATTCCCTGCCAGCTGCTCTCTGGGAGATTTGCAAAGGAGACACTGAGCTCTGTCCCACTTCTCACATCGACACCTCTGCCTCCAATCAAGATTCCACAAGCAGCATTCCCCTAAACCAAACGGATCCATATAATTTAATCCATGGGCCCTTCACTCTGTCCCACCAAAGACAATCCAGGTGGTGGGCAGGTACCTCACCCATGTGGGGACAGGGGAGGAAGGCTGGTGTCTCTGCAGCACCCTCCTTCCCACAAGACAGCAGCTGGGACCAACACGCTGCTGTGACCTTCTTAAAGAGAGCCTCCAACAAGGTCAAAGGAGGAGCTTTGGGGGTAAAAAACCCAACACATCACTTCTATTATTTCAGGATCCCGTTTCTCAGATCCTGCTACGTCTGCAACACGCCGGCAGCTGCAGAGGCAAAAATCCTTCCTGGAAGCAAAGCACATGCCTCCCCCACCCCAAGTTCCTCTCATTCTGCCCCTTTTATCAGTCAAGATGGAATGAAACTTTAAACCCCTGCTCAAATCCCACTAGCTGCTATCTGGGTAACTCTATCACCTTTATCTTCCTGGGGCTCTCCCGGGGTATGTTTCAATTCCAAGCCACAGCTCAGGCTGACACAAGGTGCTGATTCTTAATTAGCAGCCGCTGACCTTGGCTTTGCTTGATTCTCTTTCCTGTCACTTTCCCAACATACTAATTATCTCAGGAGCACTGAGTTTTATAGCTTCTCTTAGCCAAGGGTTTGCTTTATCCTCCCTTCTTGCCAGCAGAGGACTGGATGTGGCGGGATGCGGGGCCAAGCTGTGATGCACAGCCCCGCTGCGAGCGGAAACCCAGGGGCCAAGCTTCCTCAGTGAGAACCTGAGTCTCCCTCATTTTAGCTGATCTGTAGAATTCACTAGAATTTAAAATGAGGCAAAACTCCAGCGTGGGACTCAACACAAAGCCAGAAAAGATCCCCTGAAACCGCAGCTGCCGTCATTATTCCCTACGGACCCCTCGTTTCCCAAGCGGAAAGGAAAGCTGCCGAAATCCCAAAGAGCCCCATTACAGCACAGCACCCCAAGCTGGGGTGTAAGGCAGCAGAAGCCAGTCCTTCACTGACCAGGGCATGGAGGTGAGAGCCAGGATACCCCAGAGCATCCCCCGGGCCAGGGCTCTTCACCTTCCCCAGCAGGTCCAGCCTCCCGTGGCTGCAGGACCCGGCCCCAGCCCCGGCTCCAAGATACATCAGGGATCAAAACACCCATGGCCAGTGTCCCTGTGTGAGCAGAGCTCTGCTGGCAGCAGGAAAGGAGCCTCGGCTGTGGGTCAGTTCCCATGACATCCTGCAATTTCTGTCCCAGGGTCGTCTTCCAGATCTCTCCTTCCCTCCCCAGAAATAAGCCACATCAGCTCTGGGTCACACGTCTGGTATCTCTGCCTTAAGTACACCAGCAGCAGCACTCGGAAGACACAAATGGAATGCAAATACTCATCGGATCCCTCCGGGGGCCTCACTCACCCACATACAAGGCTCTGAATAAAATGCAATAACTAAAGCCAATAAAAGTCCCTGTTTCTGAGCAGCAGAGATCAGCGGGGGGTTGTTTTTAGTTAGGGCCCCTGGCAATGGAAGAAAATAAGATGCTTTATTTCATTACATCGGAGTCGAGAGGGGAAGGAAAAGGTCTACAGTAAAAATTAAGGGCTGTGGCAGTGTTCTTCAGGCTTGCTCCAGTGTTTATTTTTAGGCTATTTCCTTCAGACTGGACACAGCTGAACCCATGCGACTTCAGTCACTGCTTGTACCCCACTAAAGAAGAGCTACTCATAAATAAATAAATCCAGAGAACGACAGCACAAGGCCACGCTGGTTTCCAGCACGGTTCAAACAAGCCAAGCATGAGCCCACAGCAGTATATGCTATCCTCAGAGAGCTCCTCCTGTCCTCTGGAAATGCACCCAGGACTTTGACTGCTAGAGTGGCAGCCCAGACCCTGCAGCAAGCATCAGGCACAGCCCTCAGCATCACCTCAGGGCTCGCTCAAAGTGCTTCCAGTGCTGCCGCTTCCCCTCCGCCCGGGATGCCTGCGCTGCTCCGCAGCTCATCTCCCCACATCCTCAGCCACAGCATTCTCCAGATGGTCACCCCTGGCTGCATGTCACCCTTAGCACTCACCCTGCCTGCACAGGGCAGCCAGCAGCGCTGGCCGGAGCCTCTGTCCCTCATGTGTCTCCATCCTGACTTATCTGTAGCGTAGCCTACGAACATTCCCATCTCCACTGGGGCTTCACCCACAGAGCTCCAGGCGCTGCTTCCCCTGCCCCCCCATGGAAATCGGGGTGATGCCCTGGCAGTCAGTGTGCTGAAGCCCCACATTGCTCCATGTGAGGTCAGGGGGATGTCTGAAGCTGCTGCCCTGTGGCAGCCTGCATTTGGAAAGTTGAAAAGCCAACACCTGCTCAAGAAAACAACCCTTCACAGCCCGTGTCAACAGGGCCAAGGAAGCAACTAACTGCACTGCCCAAACACAAAGCATGGGAAGAAAAAGCTTCTTCACAGGGGATGAAGCCAGAGCAGAGCAGACAGCGAATTCCCACATCCAACTGACAGCCCTGCCTGCCCGGAGACCCCAGCCCTCGGCCCCATGCATGCTGCTGGGCCAGGGGGGCTGAGCACCCCACTGGGCTTCCAATTTCCACTTGCCTGTGCCAAGGCATCCCACCTCCCCCGGGTGAGGGGTCCATCTACATTAGCCATCCTAGTTCTGAAAGGGTTCAACGTACCAGTCCTTGTGCTGGGGGTGGGAGTCACTGGGCAGTGCCTCCCTCCCCCAGCTCCTCAGCCCAGGAGGCAGCAGGATGGAGCCAGACGGTGCCTGGCACGGTGGTGGTGAGAGCAGGAGTATTTCCTGGGCAGAGTCTTTCCAGAGACGTTACCAACAAGCAACACACGTTTCGCAGGACGTATCCCATCTGTACCCGGGAAGGGCTGTGCCCCTCCCCATCCTGCTGCAGGTCCTCCAGCCTGTGTCTTGGGGACACATCTGCAGCTGGAGCTGGCAGGGTGTCAGAGGGCAGGTGAGATCTGTGGCCCCACACTCACCGCTCGGGTCACGCAGCCCTCTGGGCGGGGGCTGATTGCTCCCAATATCGTTAACTGACTGACGGCAGATTGACTTTGAAATAATAAGGTTCTCCACATCACAAGCCTGATTAATAGGATTGACTTAACCTTAAGAGGATTGAATTGATAAAGGTAATAAGATTACTGCTTATTTCAAAGAGTCCAGCTGGGCTTTTATGCAAAGGTGAAGAACACCAGGGGCTGGGAGGGCTGTAGGGTACAGGTGGAAGAGTGTCAGGGCTCACCTACGTGTCAGCATGGATGGAACTGAGCTGTGCAAGGAGAGTGTCCAAGGGGCAGCGACCGGGTCCTGGGCAGACAGTGAGAAAGGATGGACCCCAGCGACTAGTCCTTGACCCTTCACTGCCACCTAGTTCCTCTGTGGAGCTGTGCTGGGCACTCCTCTGCCTGGAAACACAGCCGTGTTCCCTCCTGTCAGAGCTCATCCTCTGCGCTTCTGGCATCTTCTAATTCAAAAAGGGAGGTGAAGTGGCAAAGTGAGGGTTAGTGCACCACCTTGCTCATGGCACAAAAAAACCTAACTGAGGGATGTAATGTGGACATGCTGTGCGACCATGCGCTGCCCCAACAGCCAGAACCCCAATCTGGGCAGCTGCTGCTCAGCCCCTTCTCCATCCTTTCAACCAACCTGACTGCTGTGCTCAGGGATGGGGGAAAATGGGCAGTGGTGCTTGTAAAGCTGATTCAAAGCCTTGCTAGCTCATGTATGGCTGCTACAAAATATCAGGGAGATAAACTCTTCATGGGGGCAATGATATGGCTGCTGCCAGTAAGGCTGATCTACGTGCAGCATCCTTGCTTCCACATGTCCCAGCCTTCCCACATAAGGGAGCAGTGCTCCCCCAAAAGCTCTGACCAAGCCCTGGGGCCATCACCCCGAGCCCAGTTGTGCCACCCATCTCCCTGTCCTGCCCTGAGCTGAGCAGTCACTTGAGGTCCTGCACCTGAAGCTGACGCAGCTCTGACCACACATCCCCATCGCCGGGGAAGGCAATGCAGGGAGTCTCCAGCAGGCTCACAGGGGGGAGTAAATACATCTGCTCCACTGAAGCAAATCCTTGCAGCATAAACAAACAGGGACACATGTTTACTCTTCACTCCATTCACAACACAATAAATATTTATTTCAAGTGAGCAGCTGGTTAGTTAAAGCTTTGTCTAATGCTTGGTTTGATCTACCAACCGTTTGGACAAGAGTGGGTTTTTTAATGTATTTACTGCTATGAACTGAGCTCCAAGCGCTGTAAGACAGCCCCAAAATGAATCTAAGCATGGGAAATATTCCAGAAGCATCCAAAGTCACCACTGGTCTTGCTTTGGGAAGGATGCAGCCGCCTATGTGTAACCACATCCCAGAGGCCACATCAAGTCCTGCCAGTGGAGGGCTGAGCACTCCCAGGAACGCCAATGATGGCAGCAGCAGAACTTTTAATTATGGATCTGTGCCTTTCATCTACGAGTTGCAAAACACACAAAGGTAGGAGACATCTCCCCACACCCTTACAGGTAACTCTAACCAGGCAGATGAAGCACACAACAAGCCAGGGATGGATGCCGAGAGTCCGCATCTCCACGCTCAGCCACAACACCAGCTCGCTCTTCGGGCACAGCAATGCCTCTTCCAACCCCTTCCAGCCCCTACTTGCCATAAATACACAGAGCAACCAAATGCTATTTGCCTGGGTGGCTGGGTAGAGGTTTCCAGGCACACCCCGATACCCACCAACCCCTCACACAGCACTGAAGCTTCACCCTTTCCCAAACAGGGATCAAAGGGAGCGTGCACTTCGACTCCAGAGACACTGGTCTCAACCGTTTAGTCAAGATCACAACAGGGCGAAGCAGGGTGTCTGCAGGAAAGAGTCACCCTTCTGCTGCCTGGGGGGCTGCATGGGGATGCTGGGGCAGGGGGCCTGGCTGTGGCCAAACGTATGGTGTCATCCGCACAGCATGACGTCACAGCTCTTCCACAGGGGAACTCAGCAGCGTGGCTCTAGGTGCTAAGGGATTACACCCTACTTACAGCAAACCACTACAGGAAAACAGGGCCTGAAATAGTGCAAGAGCAATCAGCTGCTAATGAGTGTTCATAGATAATGTACGGACACTGGTTTCTCACTCCAGCTGAAACTGCTGCTTTAGTGTCAGCTACAGCAGCCAGGGCACACAGAACCCCCTTTATCAGCAAAATAAATTAGTGGTTCCACCCCTCGGGGCATGGGAGAGCTCTGAAGAGGTCACTGGGAAGGCTCTGGGCAGGGCCCAAGGACGGAGAACCCACCTCCAGCCCCAGCAAGCTTTGGAGGTCATGGGAGGACACACCAGTACCAGGGTGCTCACTGCAGCTGGACTCTGCCTGGCCCCTCACCCGAGGGCAGCAGAGGTGGGACCAGCCCCCCTTCAGCCTCAAGCCTCTCCAGGCTGCACACTGGCTCCCCCAGCACCACCCCTGATCAATGGGCTCCAGGCCCATGTGGATCTGTTCTCCTCCTCCCAGGCTCTGAACCCCATTTCAAGTCCTTGGGAAGTGGGTGTTTTACCTTCCCACCCAGTGCCACCTCAGTGCCGGCCTGTGGTGCTGGGCGAGTCTGGGCCAAAGGAGCCATGCCCTCAGCACCCAGCAGCTTTCCCAGGCGGTGTGGGGCACACCCATGTCACCCACACTGGGGTGAGGGCGCGTTGTCCTCTCCCATTCCTTTTCTTTTCAACCTTTCTGCTGCTTTCACCTTTCTCTGCCTGTCCAGCTCCCCTCCAAAGGATGCACAACCCCGTTCCCATGCTCCAGTAACTCCTGTTGCGCTGACAGCTCCCTAACCCCGCGCTAATGCTGATGGCAGGCGACAGGCAGGCAAGGCAGAAGCTCTATTTTAAAGCGGAATTCATCAAGTCTGTTTACTGTTTGCTGTGTCCCCCGTGTAGAGCCTCTGGGATCTTAAGCACTGCTGCAGACACATGTCTGGAAACACACTGGCTCTCTCTGGAGCCTCTCCAGTATCGATGAGGGGAATGGTGAAAGCGGTGACAACAGCCCTCAGCCATGCCTGCACCTGATCCATGGTGATGGAGATCGGGGTGACACCCGAAGCCTTTTGCACTGTGTGAGCCACAAACAGGGTCTTTCACGGCACTGTCCCTCTCAGGAGAGCCCTGGCACTAGTGTCACTGGAGCTGCAGCGAAGGGCAGCACCGGCGCACAGGGCTGCACCTGGGAACCATGCATGGACGGTGCTGAAGCCCTGGCACAGGGAACAAGGAGGGGGACATTTGCGATGCTCTCCTCCTCCTCCTCCTCCTCCTTGTGTAACCATGGAGCATCATTTCACATGTCATCACTCACAAGCCACTTCTGAGCTCACTGAGGGCAAGGGAGCCAAGGGGATGGGGACGGTTGCACTGTCCGGTGCCCGACACTGCTGCCTGGGGTCAGGAAGGCTTCACCTGGGCTATTTTCTCTGCCTCTGCAAAAGCTAGCCCCTGGCTTTGCAATCCTCTCAGCGAGCTTTGCCTGCCTTGAACCAGATCAGGAGGCCGAGCCACTTCTCTGCTCGACAGATGGTAACTAAACCTAATCCACAGACCCTGCCACAGTCCCAGGCAGCAGTGGCAGCTTTAGAGGCAGCAGAGCCTTGCGACTGCTCCAAAGGTGAGGGGCTCATGTCTTCTCAGCCCTGGAAAAGCCTTGGCAATCTTGCTCCTCCCCACTCCCCCATGCAGAGTTCAGGGAGATGTCAACAGAGGACAACGCCAATGCTTTAACCCCTGCAGTCCTGAGGCTGGCACTGCCCACAACTCTGCAATGCCAGCTGGGGATGAAGGATGCTCCATGGCACACGACTCACATGTGCTGGGGCTCTCTGCATGTGCCTGTGCTCCCCACCAAGGGGGTTTCCAGCTCTGCTCACCCTGCCCATCCAATCACACACCACAGCTAGGAATCATCCCTGGTCTCTGCCGCCTCCTGGCTGTACCTTCCCCAGACCTGGCAGGGGATTCCCAGCCACGAAGGACATTCAGGCAAGGTGGTCCACAAAAGCTGAACTTCCACCACTCACAAGTTGGCTGGCACCAACCCCGCAACGAGCACTGCCCTGGGAGCACTCCAGCACTCCGGGGCTTTCCCACACTGCTACCTCCTCACAGCTCCCTTCCAAAAGCATCAAGACTGACCCCCAAGGACTGAGAGCTGATTCAGAGACATGCGTGCTCTCCAGTAGACTTTGCTCTGGAATTCTTAAGAGGCTGTTCCCTCCTGCTCAGCTCCCATGGCGCTGGGTGCTCGGCACAGCACCACGGCGACAGGCAGGGAGCCAGGAGCACCCAGCATACGCAGGCTGCTCAGCTTAGGGCAGCACTGCTTATGGCTCACCCCTGAAACCTGCCTCGGGGCTTCCCTCCCCATTTCTGCCTGTTTGCAGAGCAAAAGCCTGGCCCTGGAGCCTCCAGAAGGAGAGTGAAACGGCTCAGCTGGTATCTCGTGGTCCCACTGACCTCTCTGCTAATTAAGCGATTCACACCGCACACGCGACCCACTCGTTTGTAATTAAAAGCCAAATGAGGGCTAGGCCTGAATCCAGAGAGAGTGGTGAGGGGCTGGAACAGGCTGCCCAGAGAGGTGGTAGGTGCCCCATCCCTGGGGGTGTTCAAGGCCAGGTTGGCTGGGGCCCTGGGCAACCTTGTGTAGCTCCAGGCCTGGAGGTTGGTGGCCCTGCCTGTGGCAGGGGGGTTGGAGCTCTGTGACCCTTGGGGTCCCTTCCAACCCAGACCAGGCTGGGATTCTATGAATCCCAAGCGATGGGGTGGCTTCCACCAACCCGACACAGGAGCAGTCTCTGGTGGGACATTACGGGGGACGAAGGGTCTTACCTTGGCCTTGCCTGTACTCTGCAGGATGTGCACCAGCGCGGATGCCATCTCCTCTTTGTTCTTCACGCTCAGCGAGGGCTCCAGCACCGAGCACAGCACCATGTAATTGTTAGTGATGTACTCAGCAAACTCCTTGTACATCTCCATGGGAAGGATGCTCATACTCTGGTAGCGGGACTTGATGCGGATCATGGGCCCCGGGGACTTGCCCTTACCAGGGTTGGGGCTGACCACTGGGTACCATTTCTCTACAAACTGCCTGCCCGTGACCGAGCTGACAGGGATGTTCACTTGTCCAATGAAATTGGTCTTGTCCTTCTTTTTCTTCTTGTCAGTCTCTTTGTATAAGTGCACCGTAATGTTTTTGAGCGATGGGAGGTTATTAAATTCAAAGTGCTCCCCCCAAAATACATTATCAGTTTTCAATTTACAGGTAGTTCGTGCATAAAGAACATCATCCAAGCATAATTCACACAAGTACTTTTTCTTAGCTGGCAGGTCCTTGGCTTCAATAATCCATAACTTTAACATATTCTCTACCCTTCTGCTGTTGTCCTGAAAAAAAAGGTGGAAAGAAAAAAAAAGGTCAATAAAAAAACCCCCTTAAAGCCAAGCACAACAGAATTGGAGATATGAGTTAATTATTTCGGATGTGCTAAATGAGCAGAGGCTTAATTACATTTTATTTTAAGGAAATACAGGCTCTCAAGAATTTGCATAAAAACACTACTTATGTTAATTTTCCAAATATTACCATGCTCCCCATGTTGGTTGGTGCCAATTAAATATACAGAACAAGGAAGATAAACCCCCCCTCCCTGAACCAAGTGCACCATTTCCCATTCAGCACCAAGAGGGCCTCAGAAGACCCCCAAAGAACCTCACCCACCAGGAATGGCTTTTGGAAACCAGAAGCTATGCTAGAGGCATCTCACAACTGCCCCCCTCTTCAGTACAGCTGCTTTACAGCAGCACTGGAGAATGTTTTCTTCCCTGTAACAGAGCAACACTAAAGGGATCTGAATGCACATCCAGGGGTCGTCTCGTCCGGGGCTGGAACTCCAGCAGGGAATGATGCACGTAGGAAACCTCACAGTGTTTTAGGGCAGAAGTCCAGAGCACATCAAGAGGAATTGTGGGAAGCAGAGTTAGTTCCACAGGAGAACGATCACCATTCGGAAAGAGAGATCTGGCTTGGATGTCTGTTAAACAGTCATGGAGCTAAGGATACTGTGGATCTCTAAGAGCTCCCCAGTGATGCTGACCTCATCCTGGAAGAGCATCCAGGGGCATCTGTTGCAGCAGTGACTTGAAAGATGAAGCTCTTGCAGCTGAACCACTGCTGGGGAGTCTGTGGCAACCTGTTTGTGTTTGGAAACCCCTCCCTGAACCAGCAGCCACGGCTCACTGGGCTCAGCCTCAGAGCCTGGAACACTGCTGCTGTAAGTCCACAATGGAGCCTGAAGGATCAGGAAGTACAGGCTGGAACTACCCAAGAGCACTGAATTCCTGATAGAAAGTCAGATACTGAGAGTTTATTGTCCATGAACTCCAGGATGGAAAGTCAGCCATCAGTTAATGGCATCATTTGACATGAGGGCATGCTTCCAAAGCATTTCCACTGCATGCTGCATCTCAAAGGCAGAGTGATGTGCCCAGCCTTGACTCACATCCCCAGGACTTTCCCCATGGGTAAGTGGGACCAGGCAAACCTCACACAGCTCTTTCAGATCATTGCTACCAGGCTGCTGTGCTCGGAAAGCATCAGAGTCACCCAACTCCACACACGGGAACACGCTGCTAGAGGCAAAGTCCACCCGCCCCTCCACTGCCCCCATTGCCCCCATTGCCTATGTTAGGAAATCTTTTACACCCAGATTTGGTGCTGCATGGGGAGCAATCACTCTGCCACCAGGCCTGGGACCCCCCCCTTGTAGGCACAGTTACGTGGCTCTGATGCCAGGGATGAATTCACAGGATCCCATCCTTTGTGTCTTCTCTGATCAGTAGAAAAAGACTTGTTGATTGAGCTCATCAGTTGTGAAACCCTGTAGCTGATGAGGCCTCATCAGTCTTTGTTAGCTCACTCCAGTGCAGAGAGGGAGGAGCAGGCATAGGTTTTATTTTAGGATGTACTCAGTGGACTGTAAAACTGCATACTGGGTGTCCCCATGTTCGGTGTGGAGAAGGATTTCCTTCTGCAGGTCCCAGGATGGGACTTTGCCACCTCAACTGACTGGAGAAGGGGAAGCTACATCCCACCATCACCTCAGAGAACCCGCTGCGATGGGCACCTGAGTTTCTCCATCACTAAAGCAGACACTCCAAGCCCCACCACAGTCAGGAGATGCGACACATGAACCCTTTAGATTATTCCACCTCCCAGCTGTGCTGGCAGCTACCTGCCATCTGTCCAGGAGCTTTGGGGAAGCAGAAAGTCCTACGTAGAGTGGCAAGTACCATCAGCACCAGAGCAAGGCTGAAGATTTGTCAGGTCCGATCAATTCTCAGCAACAGCTGAAGCAGCATGTGCTGAGGAACGAGGGGAAGAGATAATTGGTGCCTGGCTGTAAATATAATTGTGGAAGGAGGCAATACGGAGAGCGGCTGACCCACGGTTACCCTTACTCACTGAAATGACAATACATCCCCCACTGCTGCGATGCACTGGGCTATAAAATGTAATAATGAGGAACTGAAGTAGAGCAGAGGCGATTCCTCAAAGCCACTACCTTATTGGGGTGCACGGCACGCCGCAGGTTTTCCATCCATTTATCTCGCTCTGCTGCCGAACGACACGAGAAGCACTTACTTCCTGATGAAGTCGTCACCTACAGGGAAAGGAACAGGATTATGTCTTGACCAGCACACTGCAGACTGTGATTTGGGGAGGGGGGGGGCAGGGGAGAGGGGGAGACTGGGAAGGTGCGAGTGGATTTTTATTTTTTTCCCCAAATAAACAGCTTTAGCCAAGCATGAAGCAACAGCCCCCGAGGCGAGCGGAAAACAGGGCAACTCTATGTCACAGAAATAATCATGGAAGTAAATTCCAATTACTTCTCCTCTTCCACACCAGAAAACACTAGATAATGGGCCCTGTGCATGCCACACTTTAAACCACCAAGTCCCACAACCGGGAGCGCGCAAATCCTGAGATGAACTGCAGATAACTTGGAGCCACTTGGCATTGCTCCAGACTCAGCCCAACCCCGGCGATGGTAATGGCCCCACTCCTTGTTTTCAGCACACCATCAGGCCTGGAAAGGCTGCCTTCATGTCTTCCCACTTCATGTCCTGTTGCTTCTGAAGACCACACTGTGCAGAACCTGGGGCCAAGCACATCCACCCTAGTGCCAGCAGCAGTGGAGGCACGTCAGTGCTCACAGCACATCTCCCCAGCTGGGGAGAGACTGGATAGGGCTCCTGGTGCTGGAGATGGTCAGCAAAGTGGGGCTGAGCCCTCCTCGCACCTCTCACGCTTCCAACAGCAGTCAAAGGGACCCTTCCACAGCATTTTTGTGCCTTTCCTGGCCATCACGACTTCATTGCCAGGTTCTGAAGAAGCACACTCACAGCAGTGACGTTTCCAGTGGTGCAAATGCCCCTTAGTCCTTATCACACCCCTGGTACGACATGGAAACACAACCATGTTGAGAGCCCACCAGAGCAACCACTGCCTGGCCACCCCAGGATGACAGGCCCCCAACATCTCCCTATGGACCACACCAACCTTCCCTGGCATTGGTGACACTGCCACAGTCCAAGGGGTCAACAGTCCTCCCCATCTTCTCACACAGAGGTTTCCCTCAAGCCCTCTCCTCCAGACAGGCTGACTGATGGCACCTGCAGTGCCGCAGTCCCATGCAGCCCCCAGAGCCTCTGCCAGCTGCTCCGTGTGTCTTGTGTTCGCTGCACTTGGTGATGCCCAGTGTTACTCTCCACATACGTCTCTGCAGGGCCCTGGCTGGTGCTGTAACTTCCCTCTGAGCTTCCCTTCTGCCAGTCTCAAGCTGCAGGATTCTCTGTGAGCGCTTTATCATCCCAGTGTTTGTGTTCACACGCCGCTCGCTGGGCTATCTGCTTCTGGGAGGCACCACCTCCTTTCAGTTCATGTACCTCTGGGAAGCCTCACCTGTGCTTACAGCAGAGAGGGCACGTGCTGAGATGTGTCATTAGCCAACCTCCATGATGAGTTGAGCACATCCCTCCCTTTGACCACACACATCTTCTAACCAGGACAAAATGAGAAGCCTCACCTGTCTTTACACAGCAAACACATGAAATCTTTCAACCCCAGGCATCCCAGAAGCTCTCCCCTTCAGGCAGGGACTCTTCCCTGTCCTTACATCCTCTGTCCTGTAAAACTATATATTCTTCTGAGCAGGAGCTCTCCATTTCCAAGAAAAGATGACTCCAGCAGCATGATCTTCTCAGCATCCTCACATGCTTCAGTTTATTTCCAGCTCTCCAAAGCTTCCCATCATCTCCTGTTTGCAGCTCCAAATGCTCACCTGAAGCACCCACCCCTGAACCTTCACACACGAACTGCTGGTGGCACAAGTGGTGTGCAAGACTGTCTATGGTGTGTGATCCCTACACCTTGCTCTGCCAGAGGGTATGGTGGGTCTGCATCTCCATCCTCTTCTCAGGAAGAGCTGCCAGAACAACGCTCGAGCTGAGCATGGCCATACAACTGGCTGGTAAAATCCCACAAGGAGGAGCAACAGCTGCACTATCCTGACATGGTGCTGCACCTTCTTTACACTGAGCTACAAATACAAAGATCCCCCAAGTCCCAGATAACAACAGCATTAAGAGCAGAACTTACAGTGAAGTAAAACACAAGATGCACAGCAGACGAGTGCTGGTCCAGACAGCTCCCTGGTGGCTCAACCAAGGTGAACTTCCAAGGCTTCAAAACTCCTCTTCAGACAAGAGCCAAACAACTCAGAACCTGAGCCCTGCCTTACTTGGCCCATTGAATTCAGCTGCAACATCCTCAAAATCATCCATATCCAAGTAAAAACCAGCACAGTCCTGACACTGGTACCACCACACTGCCCTGCAGGCATCATGGATGGGTTTCTGTGCCCCACGGGGGGAAACACCATCCCCACTGACCGTCTGGTTAGGGTCTGCAGAGGTCAGGCCCCACTGATTGCTTGGACATCAGTTACTAAAGGTGGAATAGGTCAAATACACCTTTGAGCAAACAACCCCCTTAGTCCACTTCCTCAAAGCCCATTCCTCACCTAGCTTTCTGTTCAGCTCTTTCTCTTTGACAGGAGTTTGGTGTGTACACACTTGACAACAATGTTCACAGATAGGGGGAACTTGGTAGGAAACCTGGAAGCTCTTCCATAAAAGAGAATGATGAGTTCTTTGATTGCTGTTCAAAGATGCTCTTGTAAAGACAAGTTCTCCTTGATGACACACACGGATCCCACAGCTGCCTGGAGGATTTGTATCCAAATAAATAAGCATGCAATTTAGCTGTCCTTTGACTGAATCTGTTAATTAAATGTCATTTTTTTACCAGCTATCTGTTAGGGTGAATATCTAATATATTTTCTTGCCACACTTAAGTCAACATGTTATCACTGAGTTATCATGGCAAAATTTATGATTCAATTCCAAAACAATTACCAATGAAGCCATCACTCAAACTCTACAGAACTGCAACTCTCCTACTGAGAGAGAAGGGGAAAATCCTCATGTGTCAGACTCCCTCATCTGATGGGACTTGAAGGTCCCATCTACCATGTGTGACCAAAAATGTTAACTACTGTTCCAGCTTTGAGCTCTGACCTAAACATCATGTGGCATTGATGATCTTCATGAGATGGTAATTGATAAAGAGAGTATTCTGGTCTTGGTGAGATTCTGGGTATGCTAGATACAACTAATACACAGGATAAACTCAATTAATGAAATGAATTCATTTCTAAAACGTTGCTTATTCACATCCATTGTCCAGAGTACTCGCATGGGTGATGTCTGAAGTCAAGATAAAATCCTGTTGTTTTAAGAACATCTTGGGTACAGAACAAGTTCCTGAAGCTCACTTTGAGGAATCTCTCTGGAGTAACCACCCAGCAGAGTAACTGAGCTACCAAAGCTGCTCGGCTTGAAGCACTCACAGGGTTTTAGGAGGAAGAGGCAGGGCTCGGGGTGGTCAGTGCCCCCATCCCCAGGCAAGGAGGTGTGATGCTGGGCCAGCCCTGCAAACCAGTGGTAGCAGCTCGGGGCGTCCCAAGAGCCATACCAGCAGCAGCAAGCATTTCCTCAGCTGGACTAAATTTAGCAGGGCTAAACATAGCACCACCGAATTCTCCCTTGCTCAGACAAGGCCAGGATGCAGCGACACAGTTTTGGTTGTAGTGCAGCAAGTACAGTCCAGCCGAAGCTGTTCCTTTCTCCTGCTCCACATCCTCCCCCCTACCCACATCCTGCGCAGCCCGGACATGAGCTGTGCCACAGGACAAGGCTTCAGCCCACCAAGGCAGTGACAGAGCCCTTCAGCACCCACTCCCGTGGCCCAGGTCACAGGCACCCCACAAATAGCAGAGCCAGGAATAGGCTCTGTGAGTCCGGCCTCTGGGTCTCTGTTACAGCACTGAGATGCCCACTGAGTATTCACACCCACAGCATGTGCAGTGTCATCAGGTGATGGTGGTGACGGGGACGTCTGGGAAGGAAAGATGATGCTGAGTAACTTTCTTAAAGAAAAAAATCAGTGAGGAAAGACAGTGAGCAGCGAGCGCCAGGCACGCGGCACGTCGGGAGAACACAACTTTCACAGAACTAAACCAGCAGGAAAAGGCAAACGCAGCGTTTGAGAAAGCACCACACTGCTGCTGCCTGGCCGAGCCCCCGGCAGAGCCCCCCTGAGGGGAGCAGAGCCGAGCACTCGGCTTCAGCACGTCTCAATGCAGGTCAGCCCAGGCACGGGCGAGAGCGACCGCGCTGCACCTCCACACAGCCAGCTCCCTCCCCGCGAGCCGCCTGGGTTTTTTCCACTGCAGATGGCTTTGGCACCTCTCGCTTTTGTCTCCATTTGGGTGCGCTGCCAGTTCCCTCTCTGAACCTGCCCTCTTCGGCACGATTCCATCTGCAGCCATGACAAATCCTGCCATCCTCTTCTTCCAGCCCCGATGGCGCCGCTGCAGCTCGGTGGAGGAGGGCTGGTGGCACACCGTAGCTTGCGCTGCCTGGGCTGAGCAGCCTGGGCTGTGATCAGCTTCTGGAAAAGCTGATGCATGCTGTTGTGGCTGAGGGACCCCAGAGAGGATGTGGAGCCAGCCCAGTCAACTGAGCACCCATCAAGGATGGGCACTGTACAGCTGGGAATGGCCACAGCACCCTGGGCACTGCACACCACCTGCTCAGCCCACTGCAGGGAGAGCTGTGTGAGGCCAGTACTGCCCAGCAACAGCAACACTTCACATCTTGCTCTGAGACACCAGGCTCGGATGATTCCCAACAAGATCTCCACAGGGAACAGAACCGTAAGATCCACAGGGTGCAGGGACAAGGCACCATCACCACCCTGCAGCACGTTCCCAATCCACCATGCAGAAGATGTCCCGGTTCCCCACGTCTCCGTGACTGACAGAGCTCCTCAGGGGATGTTTCTGGGCCAGGGCTCCTTTCCCAGGACATCAGCTGAGCTGCTTGCTCTCCAGTGTGCCCATGCGCAGCAGTGCAACGGTGCTTGGCCATCAGCCCCAGTCTTCCTCAGAGCCTCGTGCAGGCTTCCACTAGAGCTTTCCCAGTTCCAGGGCACAGGGACCACCATGGCTTGTAAGGCTCTTTGCTGGGCTCCCACTGATGGCCAGCAGCAACCTCTGCCAAGTCTTGCCTGTACTTCCAGCTAAAGCAATGCTGAAGGACTGAGGGTCACAGGCCCCAGCCAGGACCCTCGGGATGTGATGGGAACTGAAGGCAGCATTCAAGTGCTGAGGAGGAGAAGACACATGTGCAGTTCTGCTGCTCAGCTTCCGCCGTGGCCTGATGTGGAGAGCCAAGGGACTGAGCTGCCCACACCAACACAGGTGGGGGTCCAGAGGGGCCAGGTCCTGGTCACCACCCATGATCCTGGGAGACCTGCAAACTCACGTCAGTGCTGAAACCCACCCCAGGAGGCTCCCTGGAGAAGGAAGCCCAAGGCACTAACACAATGTGCCATTGAGCTCTCACCTCAGTCCTTCCCGCTGGAGCTGGCTGATGAGTAACCATCAGTCACAAATCAATGTCCCTTTTGTTTTCTGGCATTTTTCCTCTCCTCGGCAGGATCTGCAGTACAGCAATTAACATGTTCTTTATCCCCCCCCCCCATATGACTCTCCTTTATCCAGCTCACTTAAAAATAAAATTTTCTTCCTCCTCACAAGTGCATGACTTGTGTAATTTCCCTCTCAGGCAACTTTCTCCAAGCACTGTTCACCTCTCTTCCTCTGCTCTTGTGTGCTGCACAGAATTGGTAAACAACTCTTATATTATGGATGTCACATCTATTTTCCATCTAGCTTCATTTTATCTTTCTTGAGTGGAATGTAATAGAGGCCATATAATTTACAAAACTGTTCTCCTCCTGACCTGCCACACTTGCTCAATTCTGCAGAGACTGAACAGTGTTGGAACATTTATCCCTCAGCCCACTTCACAGTTCATGTTTGGGGCTATTTTTTTGCAAAAACGTTTCTATGTTACCTGCTTAAATTTTAAGAAATGGACCTTCAACTCATCTCCCTCCAGTCTGACCCCTGGACTCTGCTGGGGCCGTTTCACCCAGCAGTGCCCATCCATGAAAGCCTGCAGTCCCACCGTGCCCTACGGTACCACCCAACAGGGACATACAGCCTACCTGCTCTTCTGTGTCCAAGTAAGAGCAGGTTACCTTTTCTCCACAGAAACAAAAGTATTGACCACCTTATTACTGCAAGAAAACCAGTTCCATATCCAGCCATCGCCACAGGCAACAACACTGTGCTGTACCTGATGCAGGACAGGTGATTGCCAAGACATACTACACTGAGTTCATAGAATCATTGAGGTTGGAAAAGACCTCCAAGATTATCTAGTCCAACCATCCCCTTATCATTGGTATCACTCATTAAACCATATCCTTAAGGACCTCATCCAGCCTTTCCTTGAACACCCCGAGGGACAGTGACTCCACCACCTCCCTGGGCAGCCCGTTCCAATGTCCAGCCAATCTTTCTGAGAAGAAATGTCTCCTCATTTCTAACTCAAACCTCTCCTGGCACAACTTGCAGCCATTCCCTCTCATCCTGTCGCTGGTGATCTACAAGAAGAGGCTGAGCCCCAGCTCCCCACAACCTCCTTCCAGGTAGCTACAGAGAACAATAAGATCTCCCCCGAGCCTCCACTTCTCCAAGTTAAACAGTCCCAGTTCCCCCAGTCAGTCCTCATCAGACTGGAGTCCCAGACCCTTCCCCAGCTTCGCTGCCCTTCTCTGGACACACTCCAGGGCCTCGATGTCTTTCTTGGAGTGAGGGACACAAACCTGAACACAGTATCCAACTACAGACTGGTTTGTACCCATCCTACTCGTACAGACCTAACCACACGCTGTGACAGATGTTCACAACCCCCCTGAAATACTCAGAGATTCCCCTATTTACCCAAACAAGTGAAGTGTCACTTTTCTAGGCAGCGTCCTCACCGCCCCCAGGGACAGCAGCAGGCGATCCCCGTGACCACGTGTGATGTCCTCGTGAACACTGTGCAGGCATCAGCCCTTTCTAACAGGGGTATGGACACACACTATGAACCTGTGCCCTGCTAACACACAGCCTTAAGCAGTCCAGCGCCCACAGCAGCCTCAAGCTCTGCTGGGACAAGGGTTAGGAGGAAAAGAGCTCGCTGCTCTGATTTTGTGGAGATGAGCCTCCTTGGAAAGATGGGAGCAATTTTCTGCCCATGAAGTAGTCTGTGTAGCCATGCAGAGCAGAAAACACCTCACAGCAGTGGGAGCCCAGGATGCAAACCCACCCCCAGCTCCCCAGTCAGCCCCATCGCGCGGCAGGAACGGCCCCCAGCATGGACAGAGAGGCTCCTTACCTCGAAGCAATAGTCTTGTCCCAGGATGCTACTGTGGACGGGCTTGATGACCACTTCTTCCTCCATACTGAGATCCAGAGCCTCGACGGCACTGCTGGGACTGAGCAAAGACTCGTGGGAGCGTGATTCTTTCAGCCTCGGCATTAGATGGGATCTAGAGGAAAAATGCAGTTGTATCAGTGATGCTTTCCTTCCCAGAGACATTACTTAGTCCATCTGTTAAGCAGCAACTGCAGAATATCCCTGGGAATTTTTTTGCCATGAGATAACCGAGGGCCCAGAATAGCTGGGGCTGCTCCACTGCCCTGCTCACGGTTTGGGGAGCAGGTTCTGTATGGCTGTAGGGACAAAGGGCTGTTACTGAGCAAACTCCAGCACGGTCAGGATGATGTTATTACAGGTTTGCACACCAGTGGTGCTGAGCCCCAACCGCCAGCACAAGGCTGGGCCTGCACGCGTGTGGGAGATGCCATTAGCATCCTACTTCATCCCGCGCTGTTTCCCAGCACCCAGTCCTTACTGACAGAAGGGAGATACCTGTGAACAGGGAGGAACTAAGGACAGACCCTTCCCAAAAGCTCAGGCCTGTGTTTTGGCAGTGGTTTCCCTTCTCCCCACCAAAACGACTGCACCTCTATCACAGACGCAGCGGGCGTCTGGATCCGCACGCCGTAACCGCCAACCCAAGGGCTCCTGGGCTCTCTCCAATTGTTACACACATCCCTGGGATGGGGACGGGGTGGAAAATAAGGCCATCATAGTCCCATCGATTGATCTAAATGCTCTGGAGTCCCACTGGCAGCATTTAGCAGCAGGGAGCCCACAGACAGCGGGCAGCACACCATTTCTGAGACAGCCAATACAATCAATGGTGCTGTAACTCTTAAAGCAAAGCCAGAGAGCTCAAGGGGGGTAGGGGGTGAAGAAAGATAGCTAGGTACTCCTGGGGAAAACAGCAAAGCCATAAAGCGGCAAGGGAAAAAATAACTTGAGAGCAAAGGGAGCAGTTGCTTTCTCTACAGCCTGTGCTGTGTATGATGTTCCCATGCCAAACAGCTTACAAAAGCTCTGATCCCGTAACTCTGACCTTTAAAACCTCAGTCTAGCACTTTAGGGTCTGCCAAAGAGCCCACATGTCCCTCTGTCTACAAAGAGAGTGAGACGCCTTCTTCAAAGGCAGGGAAGGACAGCAATTGGAGGCCTGAGCTGTTCCCAGCACGGGCTTTAACGAGCGGGACAACAACGGTCCCAGTATGCTCTCAGATGGCTTTGTCTGTGTGATGAGTTCTGCTGCTCTCTCGAATACAGCTGACCAGAACAGAGAGATGTCAGCAGTGCACGCAGCACTCAGAGCTTCCAGTGAATCCCACGCCAAGCCCAACCTAGGAAAGGGCCAAAGGAGAGCAGGATAAACAGCAGCAGAAGATGAAGTCGTGCTTCTCTAGATCTGCCATCAAATTCCTGCCCAGGTGACAGCGGCCCAGCCCAGTGCTGGGTTCCCCCTCAAACAAGAGCTCTGGAAGCTGCAGGCCAGCACTCTTCACCAGCAGCAGGCAGAAAACCAGACAAGGACACAACCTTTTCCTTTGGGGACACCCACCAGTCCCCAAACGACAAAAGCCCTGGATCAGAAGCGTTAGTGTCAAAGCAAGAGGCTCTCTATCCCATTAGCGATTCTCTCAACTGCCCACTCACCCCGCATCTCTGTGGTGAATAAATTGATCTTTAGGAACTAAGCACGGTCATTTCTCAGTACTTTGTGGCAATTTTACACTATTTTCACAGAAAAGGGTCCATATCCCTTCCCTCTGAATGGTGCTGCAAATTAACTCTAACACAGGCAGACAGATCGAGTCACCTCTGAGCGCGGAGCTAATACCCAGCAGCTCAAGACCTGACAATACAGACGGCTCACCAAGCCCAGATAAGCCCTGAATCAAGGCATTTATGGTAAATCTTATTTCCATACTCCACAGATGAAATTAGAAAAGGTAAATAACCGAGCTGAGACTTGTATTCTTGCACAGACAAATATAAATATTGATAATCTAAACCCCCAAGTCGGGAACTACGTATCGTAACGCAGCCGTGCGCATCGCTGAGCTGGGCTGCTCCTTGTTGGCCTAAGAATTTTTGTTAAAATTAAACCAAAACTGTTTTTCATTTAAAACTACTGCAGCTGCGAGGCCAGGGATAGGAGTGCAGATGTGCAGTATGAAGAATTACCCAGGAGGAATTTCTCAGGACAAACGATGTTCCCACCAGATCCAGCAAATGCATGTTTATATCCCTCTGCACTCTGGCACATGCCTCTGGGAATCCTAAAATTAACGGGACTGTTCCTGGGCAAGAGGTTATTTGGTAGGTTCTTGCCTCTGCAGGGCCTGCTCCCATGACATTCCTTACTCCTGAATGCCCATCAGACCCAGTGTGGGTCCAGGAGAGAAGCGCCTCTCAGCAGGCACAGTGCTGTGCAGAGGCCGCTCTCCAACCAGCCCTCAAAGGCCCAGCATCTGCCTCTGTATCCAGAGCTAAGTGGGAGACGTCATTAATTAGAGACTCTCATTGGAAATCTCAGCGGAAGGGATGAGAGATCTCTGTGGCAGAGCAGGATGAGCGCTGCCTGCACAGAGCCTCCTCCCAGGGCAACCACCCCAGCACCCCCAGAGCCAGCCCTGACACTCGGTGCTTTGCCTGCAGCAGCCCGGCATGGGATGGGGAGGCTGCAAATGGCCTGGAGTGCAAGAAGGGCTGTATGCCACCAGCCTTCAAAGGACACACGGCCCTTTCATTTTACTACCCTGTTCCAGAGACAGAGCATTCCTCATGTCCTTCAGTAAGTACATGACATTTGCAGCAGGATGCATTTACGGGAAGATGTCTGCAAGTCCCTGTCGCAGCTCCCACCACTTCCCTTTGTATTAACAGCCAGAAAAAGCTCCTGCTCAGGCTGTGAGCTGCTGCCCTGCCCCAGAGGGTGAGGGCACTCTGCTTACCAAAAGCACTACTCGGCCTTCTCCCTTCCAGGCAGAGGGAACACCAACCTGCTGCCCTCTGAGCGAAGCCCTCAGAGCGGTCACGTCTCTCTCACACAGCATCAGGCCAGGAAGTGCTTTGCCTGAAGACAATTTACAGGGTGAGGGCTGGCAAGTGCTAAATTCCCCCTTCCCAAATCCACCTGCGGACCAAAAGGTGCAGAAATATTGAAGTATTAAGCCCTGCCTGCTCACTATCAAGCTCTGCTTCCACCCCACACGGGCAGAATGCAGCATCCCCGGGACAGAGATACGAGAGTCCTGAGAACTCCTGCTCCTCCTCGGCCATCCCAGAGCCACCCAGCACCCTGACTGGCACAGTTACCTGCAACACCACTTGCCGACTGCGTACATATGTGTCCAAGATGACAGAGGCACTTTGTTCAAATTCACCTCTCTGCCATTGCTTTTCCCAATCCCTCATCCCATCCCAGCTTACAGGAGCCGATCAAACTCCACTCCTACACCTTCTGGTGGGACCAGCCAGCTGCTCAGAGACATCTCACAGCAGGAAACCCTCTTTCCAAGCAGCACATTCAGTTCCCTTTGCCACGGGCCTGATTTTAATCCCTTTCTACTTGCCTAAAGTTCAGCTGAAATGCAGGGGGAGAAAAAAAAAATCTCATAAAAGCCCACATTAGTTGTAAAGAGAAATAACATCAGCGCTACCGGCACTGACCTGGAGAGTCACACGGAGCTCTGCAGCTGGTCTCTGGTTATTAAAGAAAGAGCTTTGCTGCCCATGAGCAATGAGAGGATTGTTGTTCTAAATAATAAAAGTCATAAACCATTATCATGTGTAGGGATGCGACCCCCCCACCTGCTTCCTTCAGAGGCAGCCACCATTAGGGATGTCAAGGATCAGCCTGCTGTGACAGCACACCTAACCCAACCCAGGCCTTCTGGACTGCAGCGAAGACCTAGTGGACACAGAGAAACAAGGATGGAGGGACAATCCATTGTCTCCTGACCAAACTTCAGGGCTGGGTTTTAAGCCACGGAGGCAGCAACAGTTCATCTGCAGCAGCAGCACCACGCACACAGCAACTCTGATTGCTGGGGAGTCCGGGCTCGATGTTCTTTCAAGAACAAAGATGCTCTGCAGAGGCTACCAGGAAGGAAAAAACAGCACCTGCCTACACAGAATTCTTCTGGAAGAGGTTTTGTGAGTTAACCTCTTACACCTCCATGCTAGAGCTGAGCCCTTGTGCAGACAGGCCCCCCAAAGGGGCAACCCATCGGTTTTCATTTCAGACCCTCACCTGCCTGAGACCACCCAGCCACCACTTCTGTGGTTTCAGGAGTTTCTTTAAACTCAACACAACCCAGCAATGCGCTCTGGTAGCCCAGAAAGCCACCCATGTCCTGGGCTGCATGCCCAACAGTGGGACCAGTGACTCTGGTCCTCTGCTCTGGGGGATTTTGCTCCTCTGCTCTGCTCTGGGGTCCCCAGGACAAGAAGGACATGGAGCTGTTGGACTGAGTCCCAAAGAGGTCATGAAGGTGATACATGGGCTGGAGTCCCTCTGCTCTGGAACCAGGCTGAGAGTTGGGCTGGCTCAGCCTGGAGAAGATAAGGCTGCTTCTGGGGAGAGCTCTGAGCCCCTTCCTGTCCCTGAGGGGCTCCAGGAGAGCTGGAGAGGGGGTGGTGCTGAGGGTAGGGAGGGCCAGTCTCCAGCCAAGGGGTTAGGTTTTGTTATGACTGAGAACAAAGTGAGCGACTCCACCAAACCCATCTGCAGCATCCGATGGGCAGAGGGTTTCAGCAGTCGCAGATGGGAGTAAATCACACGCCAGAGTCACTGGGAGCAGCACCATGGGGTGCCAGCAAGCTCTGCGGTGTGCAGGCTGATCCACAGGGCTCAGAGCATTGCTGAGGCTGGTTGTGAACTGGCACTACACTCTTTGCAGAGCCCAAACCGGTCCAAACTGGGACTAAGCTTTCTGCAGAGCTCAAACTGGTCCAAACTGGGACTAAGCTTTCTGCAGCGCTCAAACCGGTCCAATGGCTGCATTTCTTCCTGCAGCAGATGCAAACTGGTCTGCCCTACAGAGCAGCTCTCCTTGCCTGGCTCGCAAGGAGCCCCCCCAGGCTGGTGACACCCCCTTACACCCCCCAGCCTGATGCTGACTTCCCGCTAACCCCCTGACCACTGCTGGGAGTTCTCATCCCTTCCTCCCCAGTGTCTCATCCCACTTCAATTTAACAAATAAATACAAAAGTGATGTTATGGGAACAAGCAAGAGCAGTAGCAGAAGAGAACTCGCCCGTCTCGAGGAGAGGAGAGCACGTTTTCTTTCCTGAAGGACAGGACATGTGGATGAAGCACACAGCGTGTCCTGCTCCGCGTTCGACCCTCGCCCCACGCCAGCTGCAGACCCCTGCCCTGGCAGTGCCGCGGTGGGCTGAGGCGGAGGGGGATGCTCTGGGGGCTCTTTGGGAGGCAGGGTGCCAGGAAGCACCTCTTGGCACACTCAGGATGAGAAGCTGGTGTCACACGCTGCCCTCACTAACGCAACACCTTCGATGAGCAACACAAAGGACATGTAATTACACTTATTAACGCCTGCCCTTGTTTTTAGGCTGCTCTCAGTTTTAACTGGCAGCAGAATTAATTACATTCAGAAGGACTCTGTTAGCTCACACCACATTCCAAGTGGTGTTTTTGCCAGAGCAAACCTGAAGGATGATTTTAACTCATGACATTCACCTGTGCTTGGAGCCTTTGCTTGTTTAACAGCCACCATCCCCAAGCTTGTCAGCAGCCACCCCAAAGCCCAGCACACAAGGACCAGGAAGGGCACTGGCTGGTGCTGTGTGAGATGAGAGAAGCTGCAAAATGCGTCAAAAATAAATGTGATCAGAAATATACTGGAGTTTCAATAACCAAAAATGTCATTAGGAAGCTAAGGAAGCAGCCTCTGCCTCCTTCCCTAGAACACAGTGGCACCCCCTCTGTGCTTTTAACAGCAATCGACACTTTGCATTTAAAAATATAAATATCACCTTTTCTTACATTAAAAAAAACCAAACTCCCACCTTTTTTTACCACCTGAGCCCAAACCAACATCAACAGCTGATGCAAACAGCAGCCAAAGATTCACCACTCCGATCGGGAGTGCAAACCACAGCACAACCCTGGCAACCAGTCGTTCCCAAAGCACCCACCTCCAGCCCCAGCACCCACTTAGGAACCTCCGAGGGGGCACAGGCAGAACCAGGCGGCCCCAGCACCCACACGGGGACCTTTGAGGGGGCAGAGGCAGAACCAGGAGCTGTGACCTCGCCACTCCCTGCCACTGTCCACGGGGAAGGAGCCACGGAACACAGGGCGCTCCCCGGCTCCATCTGGGAGCCACAAGTTTCCACGGTGGGAGGAGGGTGGGGATAAAGGGCTTGATTTTTATCGCTGGAATTTTGCTTAACGTAAAGTCTGGAAGCAGAACCCGGAGAAGGAAGCAGCAGCGCGGCAGGGCTGCCCTCCTGCGTGAGCCCCAAAAGGGAGCGAGTCGCCAGCCCCGGCTCGCACACCGCGGCCCCGGCGCCGAGCGCGGCCGTGAGCCCGAGGCACCGACGGGGCTTTAATAAATAATGACGAAAACAAATTCTTAGCGCACGCAATCATGGCCGGAGCGCTGCTAAAAATAAGCCAGCCGTGCCGAGGACGGGGCTGGCGAGCGGCGGCTTGGAAGCACCCAGCGCCGCTCGCCAACAGCCGCAGCGGCCTCGGGCGCTCCGGACCCGCTCCGCGCCGCCGACCCCGACCCGCTCCGCCACTCCCCCAACCCGCTCCCCGGCCCGGCCCCGTCCCGCTGGGGATG